>JAODAI010195519.1:0-10610 GCA_027575025.1 Scotoplanes globosa | reverse complement strand
CAACTCTCACCAGTGGCTCCCAGTAGCTGTCTTTATGGCAGTGACCACACCCCGGTAACTATGTCGGTTCATAGGCTTGGGGTGGCTCATATAACTACTGCGTTGAGACGGGCCAGTAAGCCTATTCATTCATTCATTGGTTCATAGGCTAAACCGGTTTGAAGGGCGTCCATGGGATGAGGACGTTAAATGGCGGTCCCCGACTTGTCTCGTTATTCTAGTCTGATCATCTGTTCGCAAAGAGTAGGGAGTTATCCCGGATGGTCATTCCTTTTATTTGTTTGTATCGTTTACCCCTGCATAGAAGATAATTAACCTATGTGGCACTAATATAACCTCGCTGTTGATGTGCCGTTAATCAATTATCTCTCTCATTATAACCTAGAATAAAGATAAAAGAAAGGCATGCATGATACTAGGAATCGGTTTCGGAACTGACATGTAATGAAAAATGGAATTAATGTGATATTTTAATAGGTACTTCATTGGTTTTAATGATTTGGGGAATTTTCTATGTATTCTATCATTTTGCGTCTTATGTACTACATTATTTTGATATTTTTTGTATTATGTTATTTGACATGAAAAGATTTGTATCTAACAATAAGTTCAGCCTTATATGTCCGATTTGGACGGGAATGGTATTAAGATGTGCGCCAGACACAAAAGAAAAAAGTAATGGAAGGAAAATTTCATATCCTCTGCAATTTTGAATCACAAGTAAAAAATATTGAGGCAGACCGGTTAGCCCAGTTGATAGAGCGTTGGACTTATGATTGCAAGATCACAAGTTCGAATCTGGAGTGATGATTACATTCCAGTGGCTCTAACTGGTATATCAAAGGCTTTGGTGGCTCATATAACCACTGCGTTGAAAAGGGCCAGGAAACATATTCATTCAATCTTTTTGCTTAAAGTCACGTAACAGTAAATTATTTGCTTGCCAAAACCAAAATTAATGTTGTATTTTGACCTCAATTTTCTTCTCTTTCACACTGGATAATAGCATTTCGCTTTCCCGGCACATTCACAGTCATGGCGCGGCTTATCAGATGGCGGAGTCTCGTAGCAGTGCCAGTGAATCGGCCTATGACCTTCAGCTCAGCGGCTCCGATAACGATTTCCGTTCGGTTCTAAAGCGACTGGACGACATGGTTCGGAGAACTGGTCGGATAACGCGGAATCAGCTACAGCTCGTCTTTGATGAAGTTTGTAAACTAGGTAAAGTAGACTACTGGTACTGTATCTTTGTCAGATATAATACATATAAGTGGTATTCCTGTCTGGAAATCTGATGGTTACATTAGATGTTTTACGTGACTATTAAAACACTGTAGATTTTTTAGGTACATAAAACTAACCAAGAAATTAATATAGCGCCAAGCATCCATATAATTTAATATTCAGCAAACAGTGCTATTTATCAATCAATATTACGATGTTTACTCAATCCAAGCTCAAGGGATTTTTACCTTTTATTTACCTTGATCTTCATTCACTTCAGTTCCAATGGTTCATCAGTAGATGCGATCGGTAACCGAGATATTGTTGCAAATGTCCTTTAAATATATTGATACTCTGAGCATTTACTGCCACACCAGATAATCTGTTCCAGTCATTATGGAAGAAATACGTTCTAATTTCGGTTCTGATAGGAGACTTGATTAGTTTGTAATTATGGCCTCTTGTTCTTGTGTGAGTTGAAAATCGGAATAGCTCCTCAACATTAATGTTCTCCATATCATTTTGATGAAATGTGATTAACGTTTTATAAAATAACCTGTCACTGGAGAACTTACACATGTATAATGAAGGGATCCGATTCAATTCCTCCCTGTTTGGTCAACTACATTACTATATTATTATTTTTGATGAAGTGAAAAATGCTATTGTGCAAAGAATAGGAATGGTGCTCTTTGCTTTCTCGCTTGATGTTCAGTGTATAAATAGGGACTTGGTAAAAAATACAGTGACTCCCCCCGTCTAGTTACCACTTCAGAGAATGACGCTACAAATGAGCATGTAAACTCATCAGCCAAAGATTATATAAGCCTTCAGGCATATTATAATTTGTACCAGTTTACACGTTTGTTTTTATTCTTGTTCATTTGTTTTGTATCTAATTATCCTGGTGAATCCTGGGTAGATCTTTGCCTAACAAAATTACAGGTGTTCGAGTGAATCTTTGGCTTGTATTGAAAAGAGATTTCTGAATCAATGGCGAATCTTACCTTAATAATTTCAAATTATGAAACGCCTGAGATGGTGACTGCAGAGTTATGTTTGGCCGGTGCATAAAGCACAGGCTTACAAATGAATCAATCTGTAATTATTCCGAAGCCAAAAAACAAAAACTGTGGTAAGGATCAGAAATTCTGTGATTTTTAGTGATTTACCAGTTTTTTTTAAAAAATGGATATTTTTGAGAGAGATTTTGTTAGACCAATTAACCCTTTCAAATACAGCTAGCTTTCAGCACTACCTCTTCTGAGCGCCAGCTAGATTTTCAATATTGCGGTTATATAACAATGACTTTTCAATCATGGTTCTTTACAAGTAAACGTGCTCCGATCAATTTATAGAGTAAAGGAGATTTATGTAGAGCACTTTTACCTTTATTATGATACCAAAAACAATTATGTAAGGTGAAGTTATTGAATATTATCTACTAGCCTCTCCATCGGACCGTTAGTTCCATTGTCATGCATACCTATTCCGCGAGTTGAATTCTCAGAGTTTGATGTTCAATATCATCAAAAATGTCAATGCCAACCGAACTGAAGTTTGGGATCACTTGTTCAAAAATGTAGTGATACGTCGATTGCAACCGGTTTGAATTTGGAAGGGGTGAACTGAATGTACAAAATCAGACAAATAAAGTTGATTTTCACATGGCGTCTTGTGAAGGGTAAGTCATGGTGCATTTATGCAACCATGGCATTGGAAGGGTTAAATTATGTAATTCATATACATTTGTATCATAATTGAACTGTAAATGTACCCAAATTCAACCCATCAATATCCCTCTCTCTACCTCCTGGATACCTAACAAGGGGTGAGGAAGAATACACTAACTGACTGTCGCATCATTTGGTCAGAGCTCTCCACCTCCCTCTATCCCTCTAATATCCACCCTCTAATATCCATCCCGCCAGTCCTCCCAAAGTCGCTCTCAACACAGTCTTTATATGATATCGGGTATATTTTTGTTCTTTGATACTTGTTACTACACAGATGTCAATTTTGTGTTTATGCAGTATTTGGTATAAAACACAACGTTTTTTCCCTAATAAGTTGAGTTTTTCACAAGAATGAACAAATTCTGCAATTCCGTTTAAAATTCTGTGATCACGGAAAACCAGTGGCCCTATTGAATGTTGCAATAAGCATTCTCATGCAAATTATAATTATACCCGTTTACTCCTTTTATTTGCAGGAGTGGCTACCCCAAACCAATCTCTGCTGCTGATTAGGAGTTGTGGTTCATTGTTGCCAGAGGTGCTGCCCAAAGAAAGGACAGATATTGTGCACCAATTCTGGGATAAAATGAAAGGTTTTGGTGAGTACAAAGAAATCAAGAGGAAGACCTGTGACCACACTACTGGCTACACTTAAGTCGCAATTCAAGGATCATAATATTGTCAATGTTTGAGACCAAAATATAGAAGCAGTGACTAATAGTCCAGTGTTGTCGTTAGTGCGCGGGAATGCGCGATTCCCGCATTGCAGGGGGAAATCCTGCATAGAAAAATAATTAGGGGGAAAATAGCTTTTCTATTTTGGTTCTACTTTTCTATTTTCTAATCGTAATTTGTGTCGGCGTCTCCAGAGCATGTCGGATAGACCAATGACGTGTGTAACACGAAGGTCGGTTCACTCAAAACCACTGAAGAATAAATGATTAAATGTATAAATATGGATACAAAAATAGACAAAGGTAGGAAGTATGACACATTGATTGGAAGTATATTTAACTTTGTTGCATAATGACTGGAAGAAGTTAGATAGAATCAGCCCACATTCTAGAGAAATGTTGGTAACATTTCTTTGTAACAAGTTAGTATTGGATTACGAATGATTAAAGAGGAACACACCATTAAGGCCCCTTAATAACCAAAATAGAAACTGGAACAACAGATCATACAGTTTCTTCATGTAAGAAATTGGACATCTGTTTGTAAAAAACAAATATATAATGTTTAAGAAATCACTTCAGGACAATATTTCTCTGGTAACTCGGGTATCCTCTGCCCTCTTTTGTTTGTTTGTTGGATTACATATGATGTATGTAGAGACTCCAGTCCGGAGTGATGAATGACTGACTATTTGGCAGTACTTATAACGGAAGAATAAAAAATCAGGCCACATGCTGACAACTTAAGTATGAAGCACATGACAACACAATTTGGAGCATGGTTAACTTTGAAATTATTTTCCACTATTCAAAAACAGTGCACATGGTCTGATTTTGCTCGTAGACACCTGTTGTTAAAATGAACCACTTATAATCACTGAATCTATAACACATTATACTTACCTTCCATCCCATTTTATAACAAATAGTATGACCCAATACAACTGACCTAGAATTAGTACAAACAGGGATCTGCCTGGTGCACCTCACATACCTAGAGCGGTTAAATAGAGCAGTTAGTTTTCAAAAGCATGTCATATTACTTTTAATAGATTGATGTTTCTTGCTTTTTCATGCCAACCCAGGAACAAAGTTTGATGCCAGTCACTACAACGCCCTGCTGAAAGTCTATCTTCAAAATGAGCACGACTTCTCACCAACAGAGTTCCTCTCAAAGATGGAACAGAACAATGTGGAACCCAACCGGGTAAGATTGTTTGCTCCCTTCATTGGCAATATTGAAACCAGTTTGTGACTAGTTACTATATCAAAATGGTATGACTCTAGTAAAGTTTGGAAAATATATATTCCATTGAAATAACAAAGTTACTCAAGTCAATGAGTCGGAATCGTTGTTTGACCGATTGGATCATTTGATGGAGTTTCGGACTTGTAATCTCAAGGTTGGAAGTTAAAATATGGCGTGATGATGATTATATTACAGTGGCTCTAACTGGTATATCAAATGCTTTGGGCGGATCATATAACATCTGTGTTGAAATTGGCCAGCGAACCTAATCAATCAATCAATCGAGTCACTAAAGTTGCGTAAATGACTCGATTCTAGCCTCAAAATCAATGACTTGTTACAACTCTGTTCAATGGGTGCAGCACAACGGTCCAGGAAGTTGAGACTGAATAGGGGTTAGAGTCAGGAGTTTGAATACGGAGCCGAGTGATGATAATTAGTCAGTGTGGGTTTGAGACCACTGGATGGTAAGTCCACAAAGACTGTACAAAAATGATGAGGATGGTGCTATTAAACTGCACGGTTACAAATAAGCTGTTAAAATGTTACAAATAAGCTGTTAAACCCAATCAATCACTCACGATTACGTGCTGGTAATTAACCCCTTTGCCTGCCAATTTAATTACAGAAAAACAGAAACACACCAATCGCCAGCGAACTGTCCAGCTTTAGACCGTGTGCGGTAATGCACGTCCGACTGGCATGGCTTCCCACGGCCATCATTGCTTTCACATGACGTCATGGCGTTCATGATTTATTGTTGTATTGGCATGCCAGTTACGAGCGGCTCATGAACGCAATCAGACGTCTTTCACTCTCGCCAGCGCGTCATAGCACGCTTATGGCAGTCAAGGGGTTAAACACAATCAAGATTACGTGATGTTAAATATGTTCAAGCAATCAAGATTATGTTACTGTTGGCTACAGTGGTTACCTGCTATATAGCTAGTTGTTTCCCTTCGCATTAATTCTGCAGCAGTGTCGACTAACTCTGTACTGAAACATGTCAAAACAAGCTTCCAACATATGGTCCTGGTAGAAATAATTGCACATATATCACAGTATCCCTAATTGGTGTACCAAAGGCTTTGGGTGGCTCATAACCTTAGACATATATATGTTAGAATGGACTGGAAATGACACCCAATCAATTAATATAGTGATGGAAGCAAGCAATGAATATCCATTTCACTGTTATGTACTATTCCAATATATATGTGATACACCACAACAAAAAATCTTGACAATCTTCATTTAATTTTTTTACATATTCCAATAAATTTGATGTCATTTTTGTCATATTGTTTTTCATGTTTAACTATTTTCAAGTTTTTTACTCCCAATGCATTTAATAATTATCATTATCAGAAAAATCATATTTATAAGTAAGGGCGTTGTTCAATATATGAGATCCCGTTCGCTTAACATTATTCATCAAACTTCTAACAAGTTCTTGTTTAATCTTTACATTAAAATCACAATATTATCAGTGGCCCACATAATAACTGAATTGTTATGGTGTGCTACATATTATTATGTAGGAACATTTCAACGCACATGTCGCGTGCAATATATAGTACAATGAATTATAACAGATGCGCACACTGTGTAGGTATGGTATCTGCACGAACACAAAACCAGCGACCAGCGGGCATGGTATATGTGCAGTGATAGCAGTGAAAGGGTTAATTTCTTAGCCAATTTTTTCTTAATTATGTTACTATTTCTAATAATTTCCATTATTTCAGGTGACTTATCAGAGACTGATCAGTGCCTACTGTCTGAGAGGAGATATCGCTGGGGCCACCCAGATCCTAGAGTTCATGAAATCTAAAGAACTGCCCGTAACTGAGGGTGTCTTCAATTCACTCATCACAGGTCACGCCAAGGCAAAGTAAGATTTAATAGGAATTATTTGAAGAATTATGTGACACATTGTGTTTCCTCTTGGGTGCATAATTTTGGGACTTATGCTAAAATGGGACAAATCTCCCCTTCCCCCCCCCCCTCAAATCCTGTTTTTAGCTATTTCCCATTATTTTTGGAACTACATCTGCCAGTCTTCAACTCCCTCATCATAGGGAATTTCAAGGCAAAGTAAGACTTTATCATAATTATTTGAAAAAATGTGTGACATCAGTTGAAGGGGGAAATATTAAAAGAGTGTTGATGGAATAATTTGAAGTTGACGATGAGACCAGTGTATCACTGGTTATTTCCGATGAGGGTATTTTAAAATCTGTGGGAGAAAGGAAAAAAGTAAGAAAAATTATACGGAAAACTGCAGATACTCACATAATTGTAAACCTCTTATGCTAACTTATAAACCTCAGATTAAATAAATGTCTTGTGATATATTGTATTGTTAAATTTTGGGAGTAAAACTAAAAACACAGAAAACACTATTAGTAGAATGAAATTTACTATCCACCAAGCTGGAAAGGTAAAGATTTTTTCTATAGCGTTGGAATATACAGATATTTTTGTAATGGTTCTATGAAGCAATAATAAATTTGCTTCCGTTCAATTTTCATGCAGAGTATTGTTAGCTAAGTGGTGGGTTACATTGAAAGGTACCTATAAAATAATCTAGTAGGATAAGGGTTAAACATTCAATTGATTGCTGTTGCCATTGTGTTGTATGAAACTACTATTGTACGCATAATTTGTAAATAATAACTTATAATTATTTACCAATCGTTGTTTTCTCTACCTGTAGCGATATGGAAAATGCAAAGAACATACTGGATGTTATGAGGTGAGATAATTACATCTTTTTCATTTTAGATTAAAACTGTTTTGTCAAATAAATATAATTAATTTACAATTCATACTACTTGGTTTTATAAAGCCCAGAGCAGATACATATCTGTTGAAATAAGTCAGAAATACATCACCCACTACAAAAGTGTGATAAGGCTAAAGACTTTTGAATTATAGGTTCAAGTAGCCTGACCTTCTAAGTGATATTTTTAATCTAAAATTTGATGTTCACATACATGTCTACAATTATATCTTATGATATAATTGACTAATACCTGTGCTGTGGCAGAGTGGTTAAGGTTGGTGGCTCTAGAAGCTAAGAAGCTCAGCAATTGGGAGATATTGTGTTTGAATCCCGGATTCCTAATAGTTTGCGTTTTACACCTGACAGCAATCAATTTTTTTAATGAAATGGACAACAACCCGACGTGAAGATGTAATTTAAAAACCGTTTTGTGAAACGGGCGGGATCGGAATATAATTAACCTATCTGGCACCAATATAGCCTTGAGGCTGATATGCCATTAACCCTCTCAGGACCATTGTCTCGTTATTGCGACAGCACGTCACATAGACTTCAGGACCAACGTCGCAATATTGCGCCGAGAATATGTGGTTCACTATTTACAGTTTAGTCATATATATAGCCCCCTCAACTTTGTAACCGCTTCCATCGAACGGGCAAGGAAGTTATCTATCACGTGGTATATCACTTGACATATGGTTACATTGAAAATTTCGACAGAATTTTAGCAGCAAGTGAAGTCAAGCATGCACAACTCACATTACGAAAACTTGACCAAGAATGGCTTCAATTCGTTGATGTTTTGCTGTCTAATTTTGATTGTGTTCCTGAATATTGAATAAATGGCCTCCAATATTGATTCAGAATTGGCAGAAGAATCCAATAATTCAAGTAGTTATTGCAGCTATGAATATTTTTTGTGCCAAAATGTAGATTATTTCATGCCAATCAACTTTGCTACACTACAAGAGTTAGTAGATGATCGTTAGTAGATGATCGTTTTTATGTAGAAAATAAAGATTGAATGTCCTTATGCATGGGAAATGCAAAATATTACGGTCCCGAAGGACTCGGCTTCGAAATAGTGCATGGTGTCGAGAGGGTTAATTGTACCAGGGATGACAATAAACGGCAACCACGACGGAAATTGTCGTTGTGTTTTTAGAAAATGCAGTGGTTCCCCTGAAAAATATTAAAACCCACGGCCACATTTGCCGTGATGCCCTTTGGCTGTGAGGCCGTTTTGATTTGGCCAACTGCAATACTTCAAAGAAATACTGCGGCAATTTCTATTATTATCTTATCGCCCAGATGCGACTTTGTACTATTGGTACTATTTATTCACATTAGCATTGACAATGTATTTTGAAACATTCAGAATTGAACAATCTTCAATTAAAAGTGATAGCCACATGAATGCAATAATATAATCCTTTATTTGAATATGCCTGACAGTGTTAACAGTTTTCCATAAACAGGATGTACTGCACTGTGGGTAGTTCCCACATACCTCAATTAAGGGAATTTCACATGTTTTGTTAGCAAATAACTTGTCCGATACAGCTCAGAAAGCATAAAAGTGCATTTTTTAAATTTAATTTTCAAGAAATGGTAATGGCTATCTGCAATATAGGCTACAGTACCTAAAATACTTTAACATACTGCCAGTCTGCCACTAAATCACCGACATCATGTAAATGTAAAATAAATGTAACGAAGATTTATATAACCAGGGACCTTACGGTCTCGAGTCCGACACCCTATCTCGACATCTCTAATATATCGGACATTGGTTCGGCACGAAACGTTCATTTCGGTTAAACACCAGATTCAATAATAACTTATGATATGTTGTTGTTCATAGTATGTTTGCCTTTCATTCGCATCAAAAACAGTGTCAAAAACGGTGTCCGGCTTTATTATATCGTTTTTCCTTGAAGCAACATATATAATGCTAAAATGCAATATTGGAATTACCATTCAAAATCAGAATTTGTTCAAGGTAGCCTCAGTACCAGCTGTATCCTAATGAAGGCTGCTACATTATAACAGTTTCCTTGGAAGCAAATTTATTGTGGCACCGAATATCGTTACTATACAAATCGTGCATGGGACTTTTGATTTTACAAACGAGGCAATCTCAAACACAAACAGGTTAACCCAACCATTGTATGTTTTTTCAGATAAAAAGGTTTCATGTGTGTTTTCTGCTATTTTTAAGTTGGACCAGCTAGCAGAAAATATTTGTTTATGGAAGGATTTTTATATAACAATTTTGAAATAGTTGGGTCAAAACATCAAAATGAGGTGTAAAGTTCAAATATTGACCACCAATTTGACACCCACCCCTTTCAGAAAGTACAGCAATACGAATGCCCATTGCGTCTTTTAGAAAATAAACATAAATAATGTTTGTGGCGTAATGTGATCTCGTAATGTGGCGTAATGTGATCTTAAAAATGAAACTAACAACTCTTATGTGGGTAGCTACAAGGGATATTGATTTCAGTTATCACGATATCTGTTTCTAATAATCATTAGGCGATAACTTCAACAATGATGAGAAAGATGAAAAGTTGTAAAAACTTAATTAACAATTTTAATCTAAGCACTTACCACTTTCTTTACTGCCTTCATTCAAATCTAATTTACCAAGAGCAGTCTTTAACGATTGGTTGACCGTAGAAGGTAGATTGACCATATCCTCATCTTTACTGCGGAATAACAGATGTAATGAAATCATCATTGATTTATTGAAATGAAAACATACCTCAATATCCCTTATACAGGGATCAATGAATGAAGAGCAAACATGGAAGATGGTGGTGGGTGAAGGATGACATCCCCATAGTATGATCGGACTGGAAGGCTTATTTAATTTTACGACGCTAAGTGACCACCGAAGTGGGAGAAGCAAAGGCTTTTAAATTACAACTTCA
>JAODAI010195518.1:0-16496 GCA_027575025.1 Scotoplanes globosa | reverse complement strand
GGTTATATGAGCCACCCAAAGCCTTTGATATACCAGTTAGAGCCACTGGAATATAATCATCATCACTCCGGACTCTACCTGACCTTACGATCATAAGTCCAACGCTCTATCAACTGAGCTAACCGGAGGTTTGAGGTCAGCCATTGAACTCCATACCTTCCGATCACAACTCCAACGCTCTATTCACTGAGCTTACTGATCAGATACAACTTACAAGGTATAGTGATGGCAAATTTTGAAAAGTTATAATAAATCCTATTGTATGCAAATAGGTTATATCTGAAGAGGTTTATCCTGGGTTCTAAGAATCATACTCTCCTGTATTCCATAAAAGAGGGAAAGAGTATAATCTACACATATTTTACAACAACGTATTGTACAGGTACTAAACACACTTTTGTTATCATTGAAGAGTTATTGCTAATTGAAAGTTTGAACATAATAACACATTCTACTAAATTATAGGCCTACTAATTAAATCACAAAGGTTTAATAATTACAAAATTGATGATTCATCTGGAACTAACTCATTATATTTGAATGTGCACAAATCCGGTCACTTTCAGTTTTTACCATACTCTTCCATTTTAGCATGAACAATTGTTTTGTCCTTCAAAATTGATTTGGTCCTTCATAAGGCTAATTATTATTAGTTTTACAACATTACTTCCTGAAATGGCTAGAACAAACTACAATATTTTGCCATGCAAATGTAAAGTGAAATTCATTCATATAGGCCTATACAGCATAGCAGGTAGCTCGTCACTATCAAATGCTTCATTGCGAATCGGGTTGACTACAATTGGAGCACAACGCATATACTGTACCATTGGTGTGACAATGTTGCACAATAAATATAATGTTGCACAAAAACATTCTGCAAGTACTTTTCTCCACACCTAACCCTTTGAATCCCCAAAACTTACCTATCGGCCTCACAATCTCCCAGGCTCCGCCTCCTAGGCCCCGCCTCCCGGCCGGCTCTAGCCCCCAGATCTGAGCTCCGCCCGATAGAGGGCAGTATAGTCCTCTTTTATTTCTTGTCTTAATCCTCATAGCATCAATTATTTGGTCTGCTAAGATTCCATTTAATATCTTCAAATTTCGTTTATCATCCTATTATTTCTCAACTAATTACAATGTTGCACAATAAATATAATGTCGCACAAAAACATTCTGAAAGTACTTTTCTGCACACCTAACCCTTTGAAACCTGAATTATGTCAGCATCATGACCTTGGATTACTGACAAAATACTTTTTAATTTACGGAGGCTTTCCCCAAACGGGTACCCGGGTAAAAAAATACCCCTTAGGCAGTAAATATACGAGCCACTTATGGCCTTTGATATACCAGTTTGATCCACTAAAACGCAGATTTTTTTAGGGGGGTCAAAGTCAAAATTTTCAAGAGTCATACTTCAATTTCCAAAAGTCAAGTTGAATTTCCAAGGGTTACCGAAGAGTCACGGTTCAATTTTAATTGCGTGATTTTCGATAATTAACTCCAACGCGGTATTTGTGTGGGGGGGGGAGAATAAAGTACTGTTTAAGCCATAAATCCTATTGTTTATACTAAGTTACCACACTTTTTTAGCAAAGGAGTGGTATAAACCAGTCACGCTCGATAGGCCCATTTCTATTTATTTTTAATTTTAAAAAAATTAAATATTCCAAGGCTCATGCTTTGGTATTTCTTTCAAGCGTCATACCCGGTTCCTATGCATCAGTAACCCGGAACCCCAGGTTAAAAAAACATGTAATGGTAAGCTTAGCAAATGATGCCAACTATTTACTGTCCGTATACATGATACATGCTTGATCCAGTATACGTCCATCTAGTCTTAGGGGTTGGTAAACGTCAACGACCCCAAAAGAATATGACTCAATATAATTCCCCCACAGCCCCATGGATTCATCTGTGTACGCGAGATAAACGAGCATGTAAACTTATGAAAAAGATACAGTATTTACCGTGGATATAGTAGTAGGCTATTCTCTATACTGCCATACATTAGCCTATAGTTGTACATCCTGAGCTACAAGCAAGAATATTAACAGAGCTGTCCTTCTCAAGTTATCTATTCTTAATTTAATATTGAATGCAGATATACTTTACCGCATATACTCCAATACTCTCATGATCATACAAGCCGCACTATTCTACAGTATGCCGCGCAATAAAGTCCTTGAACCTTTCGCTATAAAATCAAAAGATGAAACCAAGAAAAATAGCAAAGCTTGTTGGGATTCTCAATATATAAATTAAGTTAGAGTGGATCTATGCCTCCAGAGTCCGGAACATATCTTCTGTTTTAATAATAAAGCTCTGTATTAAAATATATTGTATTATAATTCTCAAACAACTGACTGGAAGGGATCTTAGGGGTGTATGTGTACTGATAAATTGTCAGTTACTTATAGTACTGTATATATCAAACCCTCCAAGGCAGTAAATCTGGGTCAACGTAATAAGAAAGAAACAGTTATTTAGTTTAGAGTTATAACTCTATAACTTTATAACTCTGTTGAACAAGAGAACACTTTCTCAGAAATTAAACATTAAGTCAGCAATTTTTGTTTTGCTAGAAGAAAAAAAATCATAATTTTACATTTCTTTAAAAAAGTGTTTTTCTCAAAATTAGTTTAGCGTACCAAAAATTTCTGAACAGTAATTGCTACTAAAAATTAACATATTATGTTTCGCAAATGTGCACACCTTGACATAAACGGTTATGATTTGCACATATTTACATCAAATGAATGGTAATTGTGTGTCTGAAGGCAGCATTTTGGGTTACATATTTATTTATTTTCCCGCAAAATATTGGGTATTGTCGAATCTCTGTGATCGTGTGCCTTAAATAGTGTGTAGCATCGCGAAGCTTATAAAACCATCACCCCAACCGCTGGGCCACAGCACATATATGTCGCCATTAATAAACATAGGCATACAGTTCTTGCAGAGAGTATATACTGTATATATCATTGCAATCAAATATTTTCCAAACCTTTGTTTGTCGGAAAAATAAATTAAATATAGCACCGATGCATCGCGAATACAGTTTCAGATTCAGTTTATTGATTTCTACCGACAACACTCTAGTAATAGCAAGGCATAGACACTGTAGAATAATTAAAGGTAAATTGATAACACATTACATGTAATACAATGTGAGAATAAATGCAATATAATGTGCTACGCTCGTAAATGTATTCAGTATGGGCAGGGTTAGAATTTGGCAATGATCTACACAGCTAAATGCTTGTAGAATTTTGTAATTGCATGCATATGACAGAAACTGTTTTCAGCATGTACAATTCTTAGTATAAACTATAAAGCATTGCATCTGTTGCAGAAGCTTGTTAATTTTGTCAATTTAGCTTGTAGAATAAATTGATTCTAGCTCTTTTTAGATTGCTACAAAAAATGTCAATACGCCTACCTACCCAAACAACATGTTTACATTATAATTCCAGCAGCAACAATCCTTTTTGTTAAGTTCCGTAATAAAAATTAACGTAATAATACACTATTAGAACAGTTTCAGGCCATCATATTTAAGGCGAGTAATCACTCGGCAGCGCGTAAACTCACCTAAACTGGATTCGAGGTGAGCCATTTTTTCCTCGCCTATTGACTCATTTTATTTCATACACATTACTGATTTTGAGTACAACGCAACCGCTCGCCTAAAAACTCACCATATCAATTTAGGCGAGTTAATTTTGTACTCGCCTGACAAAATCAAACACGAAGGCCTGAGTTTGTACAGTATTGAAGTATATTCATGACTGATATTATATATATTTGAAAGAATTAATTTATTATTGGCAGACAACCAAAAATTTGATATAATTTTGTTGTCGCAGAATTCTAGGCGGCCGCGACATACCGACTGCATAGAGGAGGATATGAAGCATTCCTATTTTCTTGACTCTCTCCCAGATGAAAAAATACTAATAACTGGTACACAAAATGAATTAATAAAACACATTAATATTAGCATATTATGCACATAAACAAATATTAGCGTATATAGTATACACTTTGGTGCACTGTACATGACCATACCAGACAACTGTAGGTGGCCACCAGCTTTGTGGCAGAGCTGCCTGTTAAGCTGTCACCTTGTCACAAAGGGCCTCGGATTTATACCACTGATATCAGGGGGGCATTATGCTGTATACTTGTACAGGTACATCCTATTGAAAGCGAGGCAGCGTGGGAAATAGTGGCTACCATGTTTATGTGTGCACGCAGAAAAATAGAAATATCCATCAAAGGGATATAGGTTGTTCTGCCTGTTACAAATGCACTACATAAAGTTTTTGACTGACTAAAAATACTTGAGCAGCTCTGAAAGGCTGGTTTTATTTAACGACGTTCAGCGACCCCAGAAGTGGGCAAAGTCAAAAGGCTTATAAATTACAACTTCAGGTCGGGTGGTCATCCAATTAATGCATTTAAAGTCAAATTTGTATTTGTATGAAATTTGAGAAAGACCTTCCTTCGCATGGAAAAGCAGTGATTTATCCTGGAAAAAACACACACACAATTAAGCATAATAAATTACAGTGCTACCTTCTCTTCCGTAGACTCCACGACTGAGATAGGACATGTACCCAGACCTATGTGTACCACTTCAGGCGCGGATCCAGATATTTTTTCACTTTCTTGCATAGACGTTACACAATTCACCGATAATTACATTACCAAAATGTATAGGGCGCCTCCCCCCTTTCTAAAAATACTGGATCCGCCACTGCCCTTCACCCTTTACTATATTGTTTCTGCCAAAATACATGCCTAACTTCCCCCCAGCCACCACCCCACGCACACACCTTACCTTATGTTGGGTAGGCTGGAGCATCCATTTCTATGAAATTTGAGAAAGACGTTCGCATGGGAAAACTACAAGTACGGTACCTTTACTTGTTATCAAAATTTCAGCTGGTACAGAGTATTTACAGATGGAGAAGTACTTTCTCACTAAAAATTGAAAGTTGTATTGACAACACAGATACTGTACTGTACACTGTAATATCGGGTCACCATTTTTAGTCGCGGGTGTTGGTAAGAAAGGTGTAGCCACTTCCGAGTCTGTATGTAACCTTTTCATCACAAATCCAAGTTTTAGACCTATATATCATCATTCAATTCTCAACAGGGTAAGGATAATGGACTTGCAAGTAGCTTTAAGCTTTAAGCCATGTCGCGATTCCATACCCCAGAGCAAAGTGGATCAGTCCACCCTGGGACACACACTTCATCCATTTGACTAGCAACGGACCACTTAAAAATAATAGCGTATTGTATAACACGTGGATATATGTCGGTATTCATTTCAAGGTTTTATTACATTCAAATGTTGGAGGCATCAGACACAGACATATAGGTACAGTAATGTCACGTCTAAATCACGTACTGGACATCCTTCAGCCCAATTACCCGGGATTCGGAATCCCTGCGGTTTTAACACATGTGGAGAAACTGATCTGTACACACAGTATGCCTGTATCTACCGCGGAGTCAAAATTAAAGAGTGTACCCTACGTAACTGCAACAAAGAAATAGCCACATTTTGACTCCCGTTTCTACATTACCATTGACAAACTATAACTAGCACTAAATGATGCCAAGCCTGGAGTACCGACAAATAATTTAGTACAATTCTGAAAGCTTTTATACAAGTAATCCTGTACTATTGATTAAATTATAACACATGCATTGCCAAATAAAATTTTAAATTAGTCAACAATTTATATAATTTTTTCTGACTAAATCTTGTACCAGCATTATAATTAAAAGTTCCACTCCACAAAAGTTTACAGGAATATTCATGGCAGTGCATCAGCTTCCCAAAAGACGAGGGCTAAGGGTTAACACCCTACTCTTTACGAAAAGACGGACAGACTAGGATAACGAGACAGGTTGCGTGTGTCTAATTATTTCATATTGGGTTTGCCATATTATAAGCACAAAAAGCACCAAACACATTTATACCTACAGTGCCCTTAAGTGAAGTTTTTCTCAATATGTTAATACATGATCACAGAGGACAACATATCTTTTCCGTTTATACTAACATCACTGTAACAAGAAAATATCATTTTAATGAAGAAATGATTACAAATCAGTTTGAAGAAGGCAAATGCTATTAATTGTGTGTGTACACACAATGTATAAAAATAACCACAGGAGTCAAAACCATACATTATCAAAAAAAGCATGTACATGGTTTTGGAAAAAATTACACGTACAATTTGTGGATTTAATTTCAAAACCTTGTATGTGGCAGATTACGCAGAAATAGTGGCAAAAAGCATGTATGTTGCAAGTATATTTGCAAAATATACTACATTCTGGTTGGCTAATCGATTCAAAACCATTTTCAGAAGTTGCATAATATTATGGCGCATACACTGGAGCAATAAAAATATTTTTGGAAAATGTGACATATGTTTTGTCAGAACAGCGACGATATACTTTTTATACTCTTATATACACCTTCTGTGCACCTACCCACTCTACCATAATACCCATTAAATATTACTAAATATGAATGAAAAATTTATGTCTAACTATAAAATCCAGGTATTATATAGATCATCGCAGGACTTGTAACATAAACATAACACACAGCCCTCTCCCTTGTCCCCCGTTTGGCAGAACAACTTAGGAAATGGTATTTTGCAATGAAAACTGATAAAACAATATTTTACTGCTATACCAATATTATGCCAAAGGTAGCAAAAACTGGAAGCGGCTTCTAACCGAACTGATCCAAGCTTACAACAAGACTCCCATTATAGCAAAGGTAGCAAAAACTGATTTAAGCGGCTGGTACCGAACAGATCTCAACATACAAGACTCCCCTCCCTCCCCTCCAGCTTGCCAAAACTAGGAAATTTAAAGGTTAAATAAGTTGAAATAACAATAATTATTTCCTTTCACGCTGGGCTTGTCCAGATGTCCACACAAACTCTACACACTGTCTCTACATTGTACAACCTATATCATCACATATGGTTATTGTCTGTGGCAAAAAAGTAGCATTTTCACAGAAATATGAAATATGTTTTTCTTTAATTTCTCAATGGTATTGGTTGTCAATGTCGACGGATCCATTTATTTGTATTATTCCACGTTCCCTTTTTCAAATCTACTCAATACAAAACAACATGGGTACTAGTTTATACAACGTAGTAATTTACATAATTTTTCAACATTATGCCCAAATAGTCACTTTAGGCCAAATAAAACAAGAGCTGCAATGCCGCTGAATCTCAATACAGATTACATGTTCTTAGAAAGAACAAATATATTTTTAGCTACTAAGCCTAATTGGGGAAGATAATGTAGCCTATTGGCTACATCTACCAAGTAAACTATTGGAAAGTTATGGGTACTCCCATCCACTGTACAGCGCCTACAGCAATTACTGGGTGATTGAATTGGCACTTAATAAGTTTCATTATTAATACGTTCTGTTATTTGCCTTTGTTTCGGAATTATTGATTGATTTGTCGATCCCCCCCATCAGCCCCTCTCATACGCAAATGACTTTACACTTTTGTGAATGTGTGAAATATTTTTGGATGTAAAACAATCATCTTAGATGTCACTGTAATACATTTTCACTTTCAATTGTAACATTCTTACTTTGGAGTACCTCTAGGACCATTTAAGTTATGTCAGCAATGGTACCTGACATGATGTTGACGTAATGATACAATTTGATCTATCAAACTTTTTAAGCATTATTTTTTGTGTAAGTTGTGTTAATTTATTTTTGTGTAAGTTGTGTTCAAGTTGTGTTAATTTAAAATAATTATTAGACACAAATTTATAGCTTACTGTAATTTTCAACGTTAGTCAAGTTTAGTTTGATATTGCGTTGGTAACGTCAATTGCACAAATAAATATAGTAAATCATCAGACCTTCACTTATAAGGAGGGTGCGATCGTGCTCCAAGGCGCTCCTTAAAAGTACTCAGGAGAGCATTTATTTGGGGTTTTCTGTGGGTAAAACTCATGTTACTATGATTGGTCTCAAATCGCAATGCTAATGATATATAGGCCTACTCTGTTACATTTGGAGATACTGTATTAGAAACATAGATTTAAAAAAATGTGTGAAATGTTCAGGAGAGCGAAAGCTTAAATCTACCAGGAGCTCGATTTACAGCTTTCCCGAGACTCATAGGCGAAGGTCTGCTAAATGTATGTAGACTAGTATAGATCTAAAATTCCAATGATTTTGTATCGCTTAAGACATAATATATCGCTGAATTCCCCTCCCCCCCAAAAAGAAGAAAAAAGTGTTCTGGTGGCCCCAGGCCTTCGTTCATTTCGGACCCTGTTGAGTAACACTGTAATGGTTCGCAGAGGTGCCCATACTACCCCCTAACATTAGGGCAGACAGCTTCAAAAACATTCCAGAGAGAGAGATAATTGATTAACGGCACATCAACAGTGTGAGGTTATATAAGTGCCAGATATGTTAATTATATTAAAGTCACAATATTAACGATACAAACAAATAACAGGAATGACCATCCGGGATAACTCCCTACCCTTTGGAAAAAAAAGATGGCCAGACTAGAATGACGTACGAGACAGGTAGTCCTGCCCCGGGACCGCCATTTAACGTTCTCATCCGATGGACGCCCCTCACCAGGTTTAGCCTATGAACCAACGTAGTTACCGGGGTGTGGCCACTGTCATGCAGACAGCTACTGGGAGTCACTGGTGAGAGTTGAGTGATTGTGAAGGACCAGTTGGTAATCCATCCGAAAAGAGATAATTTCCAAACAGCACTTCAACACCAAGGTTATATAGTACCAGATATGTTAATTATAAATCAAGTGGATTCCAACACACATTCTTACGTCGATTTGGAACTATTCAATTGATAACTTTTGTGGGCATGTTTACTAAGCTATTTTGTACACAAATTTATGGTCAAAACTTCAAATAATGGAGACGTATAGTTTCCTTCACAAGTGCCTATGATAGGGCCTATTGAAAATAGTTCCCGTGCCTATGACATAGGGCCTATTGAAAATCAGCAGTGCTTTCAGAAAGTGGTGTTATGATATAATCAACGTACGTGGTAATGTATTGAGATACAAATTGATTGGTTCATTTAGAACCTTTTTTCCCTATTTATTATATGTTCTTAACATACACAAATATCCCAAATGGATGTTCCATCAAGTTTTGTACGCCATATTGTCTAAATTGACCCGTTGATGTCCAAACATGCTTGCGATCGTTTGAAAGGATAAAATTGTAGCCCTCTTGTGGTGGTTCTATTCACCTTATGTATCCCTAACAAGGAAGAAAACACTGACTAACAGCGGCATCATCTAGAAGATACCACAGCAGTAAAGATTTCCCTCCAAGAAACGTTGCGTCCAGCCCTCAAACCACAAGGACGACCAATCATAGCCCTCTCTCTACCTCATGTATCTCTAACAAGGGGTGAGGAAGAAAACACTAATTAACTGCCTCATTGGCCAATGCTCTCCACCCCCCCCCCCTGTCCAAAGTCATGACCCTCTAATCGCCATCCCCACATGTCCGCCTAAAGTCCCTCTCAGCACAATCCTTCCATCTCAACCAAGGCCTCCCCCTACCCCTTCTACCAACTTCCACAAGCGACATCACCATTTTCGGGAGTCGCCCTCCATCCATAGTTACTACATGTACATGCCCAGCCCACCTCATGCGTCCCCGTATCAACCTTTCTGTAAGACTCCTACTAGTCATCCCAATCTTTCCCTGTATCTACCCTTCTCCTATCCACATTAAATAAAAATAATAAAGATGTATACAAAATCCCACACCCACTCTTCCTTAAATATATTCCTAATGGTTATTTTACCTGGATAGCTTTATGGAGTTGACTGGCATCATACATCTCTGGTGTCATGAGTAGACCCTCTACTACGTCCCATAGCTTGCCACTCAATTCACCCTTTATCTCCTTCACTAGATCCTGACAAAATAATAAATACAAGAAATATAGGCTAAAGTAGCAGGGATGCAGGAAAGTGTGGTCATGGGGGGTGTATGGTTGCAGGATTCCTGCATAGGTGGGGGAAATCCCCCTCTGAAAAAGAGGATTTTAGTTATTTGAGTGCTTTTTCATTAATATTGCTATTTGTTGCACAGTTTCTCTGTTATAATATTCCATCAACTTATAATTGATATGACACTGTTGCACTAACGCCAAACCTGCACAAATGATTATCATATAAAGATCTTGAATGAAGAATGCAAAAATACCTATCCCCAAATATATATCTGCGTGCAGGCAAGTTATCATACATGTTTGAATGTAGTCTAATAACCAACATTATAAGCTATTTAAAAAGATGTTACATTCCCAGCATGTCACTTTCAAAGGTATGTAAAGTCGGTTGAAAACATGATATGCGGTCAGAGAAAGAGATAATTGCTTTGCTTATTGCTTATAATGGCACATCAACAGCGAGGTTATATTAGTGCCAGATATGTTAATTATATTCTATTCAGGGTAAACGATAGTAACAAATAGAAGGAATGACCATCCGGGATTCCTCCCTACTCTTTGCGAAAAGATGGTCAGACTAGAATGACGAGACAGGTAGTCCTGCCCCGGGACCGCCATCTAACGTCCTCATCCGATGGACGCCCCTCACCAGGTTTAGCCTATGAACCGACATAGTTACTGAGATGTGGCCACTGCCATGCAGACAGCTACTGGGAACCACTGGTGAAAGTGGAGTGATTGTGGAGAACCAATTGGTAATCCATCCGACGTTAGAGATAATTTTCTAACGACACTCAACACCGAGGTTATACTTAGTGCCAGATACTGCAGGTTAATTATATCCATGTAGATGCGGTTAACTGCTACAGCAAGAAACTACCTCTCACTAACACCTCAAACGCACAGAGCTGGGAAATACTAGATGGCTGCTGACATTTTAAGAATAAAACATAGATGTTGGTCTTGCGCCTCCCGCTCAAGTTAACACAACACCGACTAAAGTACATACACCAGTTACTGTGTTCAAAATAGGCGAATGGACTCACCACAATTATATAAAATGGGACTAAGTTACCCCATCTTCTATTCATAGTAACAGTTGATGGGTTCACACTTAGGATATTACTAAATTGTATGTTTTGCTACAAAAGCATGTTATAACACCATTCTTTCATCATAATTGGGAATTAAATCCTGCCGCAGATTTTGAAATTCTCCCGAAATTTAAAATTACCCCAAAATAGAGTTTTTGTCGGTGACGGTAGAGAGTGCATATTATTTAACAACTGGTTGGTAATAACAACTGGTTGGTATATATGTTGATGATTGAAAAAGATTCCTGGACCCTTTTTAATGACAGGGTTATATAAAGCCAGCGGAAAATATTGATGTACCACAGATACTGGAATGACGTAATCATCACCCCGGATTCAAGCCTGTGATCCCGAGATCACAAGTCCAATGCTCTATGCACTGAGCTTACCTGGTCTCAGAAGGTAGTGAAATAATGCCCAAATAGATTACGTGGAAAAAAAGTTAATCCCTTCAATTCCACTCTCTCCACAGTAGGCCTATATACCTGAACCAATTTCGCAAGGGGTAGAATATCTCACATTTTTTGTTTCTAGCTAAAAACTGCTTGTATCAATATATTCTACAATGAATGAATGAATGAATAAATTTCCTGGCCCTTCTCAACGCAGTGGTTATATGAGCCACCCAAAACCTTTGATATACCAGTTAGAGTCACTGGAATATATTCTACAAGCAAAATTAACCAACGAACTAGCTTTGGCAATGATTACGATGATTTAAAAATAGATTTCTACTTGCCTTATACTTTCACAAGCAAGTACACAATTCTACAAGTAATGAGCTTTTCGATTAGTGGGAAAAATCAAACCCGGAATCATGTATATAATAAAGTCACGGACCATTTGATGGCTATCGGTAGAAAATTCTATACACACAAATTCTATCTACAAAGGACGAGAGAAATACGATTGCACCAAATATGACATTGAAAAAAGTTCAAGCTTGTCGAAGCATGGAATATATGGGATAAAACCTGAACATAACTCACTTTCCGATGCTCTCCAATAAGGATTCTTCATTTGTTCGTTGACTGTTGGATAAAAAGATAATTACAACTAAAATGAATAAACAATCAATAATACTTAGTATGGCAATTGACAGAATGCATTCAACATCATTATATGGGGCCTATTACAGTCAGTCGGTCCTTCAATGATTAATAGATTGAATAGGTTTTCTGGCCCTTTTTTACGACATGGTTATATAGGACCTTTATTTCAACATTTCATGGCAGGGTAACTTTGTTAACCATTGGCTAATCTTCCCGAAGGCCCTATGACACGGGGATAAGGATAGAGGGGAAAACCGGAGTGCCCGGAGTGAAACATCTAGTTGTAGACATGGCCACACCATTTGGACGTCCGACCGGCAATCGAGCCCCGGTCGCAGTGGTGCAAGAGCGTAGCACTTACCACTACGCCACAGCTTATTCCTTTGACATAGGCTAGCCCAGTTGGAGAATGCTACTAACATGAACTGCAGATGGGAAGGGTATGTTTGCGCGGCTCACCGATGATCGCTGGACTATAACTTGCACAGATTGTACTGGAGACCGCCAAATGGGAAAATTAATTAGTTAATGAATATATTTCCTGGCCTTTTAAAAGCAGAGTTTATATGAGCCACCCAAAGGAGATTTGAAATAGCAGTTGTTAGAGCCATTGGGATAAAATCATCAACACTCCGGATTCTCCGGACTCCTGACCAGTGTTTCCTCTTAAGAATTTTCTTGTTGAGTCAATTTTATAGATATTTTATTGTTTTACTCATTACTGAATGCGGAGGCACATATGCAACCCCGTTAGCGGCTGTTCTTTTAGCGTGGGTTCCAGGTGGTCATTAGATGCAATTTGGTGCCATCTGGACTCATATTGGCTCCTATTTCTGGAAAAAAATCATTAAGAAAATCACATTTTTTTATAATTACTTTCAAATTTTTCATATATGAAATAAATTACAAATACACAGGATTTTTTGGTGCATGAAAAGCCCTTTTCTGCTGAACAGCTCTGGGTCAACTTAGAATATCAGTGCCCCAATATATCGCTCCTCAGCAGCTTAGAGGAAACACTGCTCCTGGCCGTGCTATCATAAGTCTATTACTGAGCTAACCGGTCAGACAAATGGCAAAAGAAGAAGAGGTAGACAACAAAGAAGATGGAGAGAGATGACATCACTCAGATAGATAGCACCACTAGCGGTCAATTGTAATCTTCATCTACCCCCCCTGAAGACCTCACCTCGATTCACCATTTGGGTAAAGGTAGTTTAGCTGCAGATTCGACACCTAGTGGATTCAAATACGGTGGAGATACACCAACATGATCATCTCCATAAAGTTAGGCGGAGATTCACCATGGTGAGAACATTGTTAGGTCAAGATTCACCACTAATATAATGAAACTGGGTGAAGATTCACCATAATTTTAAATGCTTGAAAATTACCTCATATTTATTCAAATCTTGTACTACAGGTGTTCAACTTAGCATTAAAGTCCATTATATGATGTCTGCCTTCGTGTTCTACACCCTGGTGGAATAATTTACCGGCATTTGTTTCTGCAATTGAAGTCTTCAATAACGGATGCCTTATTTGGCGTATAAATATGCCCTTCTCTTCCTGAACATGGTATGGTGTCAATGAACCCCAAAAGCGTGAATTGCGACTAATTTAGGGTAATCGGTTCTTACCTGTGTTGTATTGCTGTGGCGAGTGCTGATGTGGCTGCTGCTGGTGCGAGTGTGGGCTCTGGTGGTGCGGATGTTGAAGCTGGTTGTTGTTCAGCTGGGAGCAGTTGGAACCACCAAAGTTTGGCGAATGTGAAGGGACACCAAGATGGCTGCCGCCACTGCTGTCACTTTGATGGGAGTTCTGTAGCAGGTTGCCCACTGTGTGACAAAACATTGAAATATATAACATAGACGGACTAAGACGAGTAATGTGAGTAACAATTTAATTATAATATTGGCTGGAGCAGACGGACATTTTTAAGAAAATTGACTTGAAGTAAGTCTAATTATCAAACCACAAGTGAGACAAATTCTTGTAGGTATTTATTTATAACATAATAGACCTTATTGGAGATAAGCTAAATTCGTGATTGATGATGATGACCAGGTGCATTGTGGGATTGAAAACCAGCATATTTCATCTTGTCCATTGACTTTGTACATACTAAACTGTAACTTCATATATTTATTTTACACTATTTGGGCAGCGTAGATTTTCAGGTTATGGGAATTTAGTTTTATTATCCTTTGCTATATTTTGTGTTTGTAATTTGATGTATTTATGTAAATATTGGCTGAAATAAATCCTGAATAATGCACACAGAACTGTACTTAAGTTTGCTAGCTTTATGTTTTCACTCCCATGATGCTTTGCGGCTATGACGTAAATTGACGCTTTTGGGCTATCCCCAATAAGGTCTATAGAGTCTATATTCCTCAATTTATTCCAAATACTTTCATTCCAATAGAACTTGTTGTTTAGCTGTGAACAGTTTGAACCACCAATGTTGGACGGACGAATGTGAAGGGACACCACGATGGCTGTCGTAATATATAATAATATCAATTTAATCATAATACATGCTGGGAAAAGACATTTGAAAAAATGACTTGAAGTATAAGTCTCTAATTATCAAACCGTAAGAGAGCCAAATTCTTAGGTATTTCTTTATAACATATTACAGCAGGTCGATATTTCTCTATTTATTCAAAATATATTTGTTGTTCAGCCGGGAGGAATTGGAACTACGACTGCTATGTGAATGTGAAGGGTCATTTAACTGTGATAAGAGTTAAATGGCAGTCTCGGGAATAGGATCCGTGGCTCTTTGTGGCTCTTTGGGGTTCAGGAGTAGGCGATATAACTCTCACTGTGGTCACGGGTGCCTCCCGTCGCTTGTCCAAAACAGCAGGACAAAAGTCCGGCGACCATCGATGATAATCGGTACAGGGTTAATTGATAAGCCGTCTGTTCGGCATCCTAACCTTATGCTGTAACTAATCACTAAACAGCATGTCTCCTATTTTGAAAGAAACACTCGCACACTAATGACTTCCAGGGGTAATATAATTGAAACTCAGAAATATTGAAAGTCGGCCTGCCTGCAAGTATGTAATTTCCAAGCCATCTGTCCGTCACATCCAGTAGCCTGGGTTACGACTGCAAGCTGCAGTCATGCAAATCAGGCTACATGCCATTACAGTACAGTCAACGTCAATGACTAACGTAAACGTTAGTGCAAATTCAGTTATAAGCTATAAATGATACAGGAATATGCACTAGTTTACATATTTGTATGTCAGATAGCTGTCCACATATAAGTAATGCACTTGTCAATTGCACCCCCCCCCCCCCCTCCCCGTACCCGGGAAATGTAGAGACTGTAACAGGGATGTTGTTTTCACAATTGTAACATACATGTCATGTGTGTTTCTTGCCCCACTAAAATCATTCGAGAAAAATCCCGGCAGGGCGGGACATTATGTTGCTGAACATCTCTGCTAAATCCCTGCCAACGGGGCCGAAAAAACGGAAGTCCTGCTAAATTGCTGTTCAATTTGGTACAAGTCCCGGGGTCACAACCCCGGCCCAAATTTCACTGCGAACATCCCCGTATAAACTGGTGTAACATCCCCGGTATAGCTGTGATACAATAATCATAACGCTGCCAGCTACTGGTGCGCTGAACACCAGTTTATATATGCACTTACTTTGTGAGGACTCTACAAATATTGATTTGTACAAACTCTTGAAGGAGGCACTGAGGTCTTCAATATTTGTGTTTGACTCAAACAATCTTTGGCTTGGGTCAGGCATCGGTGGCTGTGTGGTTGTGACTATTGGAAGCTGATTGGGCATCTGGAAAGAGACACGCACAAACACTGTGAAGTAAACCCAGAATGATATCATTGTACGTGTACGGCCTTCCACACCACTTTATTTGGCATGGATGCCATTAGAAGTGATCTACACCGCAGTGTTCACGCTTACTTCATTTTATATTATCTTAGTGGCTGTAGACAACCAACCTTTACCATGCTTTAATACTGTATCATTTAAACTTTAAAAATATATTTAAAGGTTTCAGTTATTCGTCAGAATTCAGATTTTAGTTAAAAATCGTCCCGAGAAATTTCAAAATTCCCCCAAATATCAAGATTCCCCCAAAATGTCAAAACCCCCCAAAATATAAAAATTCCACCAAAATATAAACTCCCCCTCCCATTTTTCATTCAAATCCACCCCAAAATTTCCCCTATTTTTTTGGAAAGAGGCACTGAGGTCTTCAATATTTGTGTTTGACTCAAACAATCTTTGGCTTGGGTCAGGCATCGGTGGCTGTGTGGT
>JAODAI010195407.1:0-10611 GCA_027575025.1 Scotoplanes globosa | reverse complement strand
TAAACAAACACACAAATAAAATAAAATAAAAACGTCAATATACATGAATTGGGTTCTTAGGTGCCAGGAAAACGCATTATATAGCCTACTATACAGGCCTACTATATGCTATACTCTAAACACTTTTTGAGCACGCAACTCATTACACATATATAATATTATATTAAGCCTATTATACCACATCGTGTCTGGATAATATTATGGTAAGAACTATAACACTATATTGTTTCCCGTCCACCTTGCAATAACCACAACAATCCGGATTTTTAATTTTATTGTCTCAACGCTACCACCCAGGTACGTACGACTCCCCCCTGATTTGTCAACATGACTGATTGTGTTAACTTAAAGAAAATGCACCGGTGCGTGCATCTCGCCGTGACGTCGCACTGCGTACTGTTATATATACTATAGCTATTTAGATATCGCAAAGTGTTACGTATCGGAAATTGAAACTCCAACAAACACTGTTCGACTTCAACACACCACAGACAACTTCATTTTAGCTGAAATTTGAAGAGTCTTTATAACTTCAAAACTAGTATTGTTATCCATTGTGTTCATTGACCATTTTTATATATTGAACAATTTCGAAGAATTTTATTCTAGTCTGTTTCTGACGGTTGTGATACATTTTTAAGGCTTATAACTATTGTTGTGACGTCAAACGCATAATTATTACACCAAGCGATCTCTGAACGGGATGATTTGTTGAACTTCTGTATAAGTACAAAAAAATATTACGCATTTTTGCCCTTGAAGATTTATATTGAAGAATCCGGGAGTACTTAGTCGTAGAGTCTTAGTCGCGTTAATTGTGTGTTTGCATAAGTTGACTCTTTAATATCGGGAACGATGTCGGACATACCAGGACCAAGACCACTTCCAATTATTGGGAATCTTCATCAGCTCAAGAAACCCCTTGCCCTCTCCTTCCACCGACTATCACATGAATTCGGAGAGGTTGTTCAGCTTTATTTCGGTTCGAAGAAACACGTCATATTGAATAGTTACGACTCCATTCAGCAGGCGTTTCAGACACAGTGGTCCGATTTCGGTGGTCGTTGTCCCGTATTTACGGGATTCAAGGTTTACAGGGAGGTGCGTGGGGAGGCCCGGTGCGGAGTGACCAGTCGATCGTATTCCGAGGAATTGGGCGTCTTGAAGGATATCACAGCGTCTTCTCTGGATCAGTTTGTGACGCGCGCAGAGGAAAATCACCTTGAGACATCTATTTCGAGAGCAGTTTTAAGGAGTGTCCGTTCGTGGCTAGGAGGCGATGATTGTCAAACGGCGACAATACATGATGCAATGAAATCATTTGACGAGTTGATAATTCAATTAACCGGAGATGTTATTGTGGGAGATGTTCAGCAGGATATCAAGGATTTCGACGCCAAACTGGAAAGTTACTATAAGCATGCGGCGCAAATGTTGGAGATACTGAAAACGGGATTTATGAGTGATATTTTTCCAATGCTGGGATTTGCCACCCGATCAAAGCAGGCTTCTTTGCGGGATGCTATATCAGTTGGTGGAGAGTTCATGGCTGAACTGATTGTAGTTCACGGGAAGAGGTATCAAGATGGATCCAAGCATACCTTGATGGATTGCTTTGTAACCGTTCACAAGGAATTGGAGGAAAGTTCGCCATCTAGACCAACAATCTCTCGAGATAATGTATTCGGTGTCATTGCCGAACTTTTCGAGGGGATGACCAACAACGCCCCCGTGTTTCGTCAGTTAATGTTGTACATGATCTACTTCCCCGAGATTCAGTCCAAGGTTGGTGAGGAGCTGCTCTCTGTGGTTGGATCTTCTCGGCTCCCAGCATTGACAGATCGTATTCATTTGCCCTTCACCGACGCTGTACTGTGCGAAGTACTACGCCACTGCAGCGTCGTGCGAAACACCATGCCACACATAACGGTGGCGGATACCGTTCTGGGCGGACGTTTCAACTATGCAATACCCAAAGGTACGCCAGTAATTGCAAACCTCTATTCGGTTCAGAGGGATGGGAGTCTGTTTGATTGTCCGGATGAATTCAATCCGCAAAGATTTTTGACCGAAGATGGCCTACTGGATGCAGATAAAATGACAAGATGTATACCGTTTTCAGTGGGAGAACGCAGTTGTGTCGCCGAGAAGTTGATCAGAGCGCAGCTGTTTCTTCTCTGCGCAACCATCTTCCATCTTTGTCAGTTTGGGGAGGAGGAGGGCCATTCGGCACTAAGTATGTCTGATGCCGATGGCATACAGATTGATGAACAATCGGGTGGCCTGAAAATACGCATCAGCAGGACGAAAGTTGAACACGATCCCGTTAATTATTGAAATGTGACACACCTAGAAGTGACCCAATACATGCACGATAGCATAATGATGAGTACCTCTTACCATGCCAAGCTTATTTGGTTGATTCGATCATACTACCATCGTTGTTGAAAATTGGCGTAGAAACTCGACTACTCTATTGCGCAGTGGATAATTATAAAAGAGTAGTACTGTGGTGGAAATAAGCAGTGAAAACGGGAATTAAATTGTATAGCATTATTATATAATAACCATACTTAAAGGGATTGTACAGTTTGTTTCTATGTTAATTAATATTATAGAGCAGAAAATTATCTACCAAATGATTCAAACTAGAGCCAAATCGGACTTTCCGTTCTCAATATATTGATGTTTGAAATTTTGAAATTTCGGACGCCAATTTAAACTAAAGTACATAAAAGGCCTGCTAAATGGCTTGTAAATACGTTTTCTCCAAAAGTCTACCTACGATATTGTTCAAACTTGGTATGAAGGTTGACCCCAATGCATATAATATTTGTGTAAATTTGGAACAATTTCGTAAGTAGACTTTTGGAGAAAACGTATTTACAAGCCATTTAACAGGCCTTTTATATGTTCTTTAGTTGTAATGACCATACGCCACAATAGTCTTGATAAAGGCGTTAGTAAAAAAATGGCATCCTAAATTTGAAAAATTCAAACATCAATATATTGAGAACGAAATGTCCGATTTTACTCTAGTTTGAAGCATTTAGTAGAAAATTTTCTGCTCTATGATATCAATTAACATTGAAACAAACTTTATAAACCCTTTAAACTGTGTTCACAGGAGAAGACGCACCTATGTTCTGTATGTGGATCTAACTTCACATATGTGTGTGGTAAATATCCCTCATTAATGGGCTTCACCGTTTCACATCCACGGCACTCGTATATGGCAAGCTCAATGTTCAATAATTATATAAACACTGTTTATCTCAGATAAACCGTGTTTTTTAGATAAACCCTATTTAACTGGTGAAAATCAATGTTTTGCAGATAAACTATAAATTTATCGATAAAAAGTGTTCATCGATAAACTCAGTTTATCAACTGATCTAAAGTAACCATGTTTTCACCAGATAAACAGGGTTTAAGCTCTTTTTATCGATAATATATGTTTATGAATAAACTCTGTTTGTCGATAAACATGGTTTAATCAACTGATAAACTGTGTTTATCTGAATTAACTATGTTTATCAGCAAGCCCAACTTGTGAAATAATTAGATAAACAGTTTTTATCAATAAACTCAGTTTCTCGAAAAATGCACTGTTAATCGATAAACTGGGTTTATCAACTGATAAACCTATAGTTTATTCTCTGTTCATCGGTAAACAGTATTTTTCGATAAACTGATTTTATCGATAAACACTTTTTATTTAATTATTGGACATTGGGCTTGCCATACTCGTAGGTTCGTGGTTTGTCCTCAGGGCAATTACAGGTTAACGCCGTAATGCTGTTGGAGCATTTAAAGTGTAAATTATCGGAACAGTTTAAATATTCAGAACAAAATTGTATTACAATTCTATATACTAACTATACAAATTCAGTATTCACTTTTTATTTTAAGCGCATATTAACAAGATATGAGCTTTATAATGTGAATGGTAACGTCGGCCATTTTTGATACACACTGACTGGGTGATACAACGAAACATACACTGTGGCGAATATAGATAAGAGTAATGGTGCATGGTAACAGCTATTCGGTTGAAAGGATAACTATCAAAAGCATGATAGTGTTCCGATCTTTATTATGCCACTGTATAAACAGAAAATGTCGTGTGTATTGGAAAACAAAGCGTATTGTTCTTGACAGACATTGTTCTGACAAATTGGAATGTCTGTACACTGCAGCGAACTTGACTGTCTAACATACTAATAGATTACACTGTGGATTGTAGTCCTGGTTTGTATATCAAGGGATACTAGTATGTGTTACTGTATATAATGTTAGTAGTATATGGACGCCTGTTACAGCAGTGTGATAGCTTGTGTATGTGTATGGAGCTAATATTGCTAGAGACAAGACAGGCCGTGCTTGTAATTATTTTCTGTTTTAAATCCAGAACTATATGCCAGTAAATGTTCCTTCAAATCGAATAGCCCTACTGTTTATTTAGGAATGTTTTGTAATATCAATGTTTGCACAGTAGCATAGTGACTTTCAGTGTACAGTCCCCTATTCAGAATATAGTGTGGTTAATTTACATCAACAATTATGTTGCACTGATCGCCTGTATTCCAACTAAACAAATAGTCTGAACAAATAGGTAAACTGTTCTATATTAACCACGCCAATGGGAAAAGTCAATGCCGTTCGACTGAATATAATAGTTAAAGTATCTATGTACTCTAGGCCTGTGATATTTTATCATTAGTTTGGTAAATTGTACTATTAGCTTTGATCAAATTGATCATTATATTTGATAATTGCTTTGACCATTGTACATTGATCAATGATTTGACCATTGCCCCTTGGTCAGTGTGATCATTATTAGGTCGGTGCATAGTTAACCATCGACATGGTTTCCTGTTGATCAAAGTTTGGTCCCGTGTGATCAATCCTTTTTAGAGTGTACTTGTTAGAACTCGTGTATCATAAATGTATATATATATATATGTAGGGCCTACACGGCCGAACATATTTTGAATGAATGAATATATTTAATGGTCCTTTTTAGCTCAGAGGTGATATATGATTCACTTAAAGCCTTTGATATACCAGTTAAAGCCACTGGGATATAATGAACCATGCATTAACCTTTTGAGATAACGTATATTTACAAGCAATACAGCATGTCACTCACAATCAAATTCGCACACATCTGACTGTTTGCCTAGAGTAATGTCAGGTGGACTCTTCAATATTGTTGAATTGACACTGTTTATTGTAATATTATTATGATTTTTGTATTTTATTATTGTAATGTTATTTTGATTGTTATATGACTCTTTGTTAAGAGTAGACATGATAATAATTACTAACTCACTCTTACAATTTGACTCTTCTAAATCACTAAACGTGACCAAATTCATATTCGACTCTGGTGCATTCAGGAAGTCACCAGTATGACTCTTCAATGTTTTCACTGACTCTTTGCAAGATTTGAGTAGATTTCTGAATAATTAACTTTAACTCCAATTCAAAGAGTAATATATTACCCATATTGCGTAGAAGATTACACTGTACTCTCTTTGAAACGTAGTCCACGTTAGCTGTGATTCGACGCTATACAGCTAACAATGAACTTGACAAGTGCATATCTTCGAAGACCCATAATTACTCCAAAATTGGCTCAATTACTTTATGTCCAGGTAAGTTAAGCCAACCGGTGATTACAACGACCTTAAAGTAAAAACTGATACCAAATACTATTAATAATAGTTCTTTAGAGGGCACATACACCATGTAAATAATGTTAGTTGATATTATAGAGCAGAAAATTATCTACAAAATTCTTCAGACTAGAGTCAAATCGACCATTCCATTCACACTATATTGATGTTTAAAGTTTTCAATTTTAGAACGACACTTTTTAGTAACGTCTTTACCAAGACTATTGTGACGTATGGTCCTTACAACTACAGTACATATATAGCCTGATAAGTGGCTTGTAAATACGTTTTCTAGAAAAGTTAACGTCTGATAATGTTCAAACTTGGTATGAGGTTGACGACTTTTGACGACTTTTGTTATTTTTGGTGGAGGTCAAAGGTCATTTGAGGTCAAACACTGAACACGTGGTTTAAGTGTTTGATCTCAAATCACCTTTGACCTCCACCAAAAATAACCCAAGTCTTCTATGCATTGGGGTCAACCTTCATACCATGTTTGAACATTATCGGACTTGAACTTTTCGAGAAAACGTATTTACAAGCCATTTATCAGGCTATATAATAGTCAGACGTTTCGAAAAAAAGTGGCGTTCTAAAATTGAGAACTTCAAGCACCAATATACTGAGAACGGAATGACCGATTTGACTCTAGTTTGAAGCATTTTGTAAATAATGTTCTGCTCTATAACATCAATCAACATTATTTACAAGGTGTATGTGCCCTTTAAAGTCAAGTAGACATCCATTTTGTTCAGATATGAGTACGTTTATAGCGGCTAGGCTTTAGCTTACAGTGTTTTATGTATGCATATAGGATACTACAAGCTAACGCTAAAATGATGTAAATATATCTGACTAGAAGTTATGTTTTCTTTAAAAAATCAATAATTATGCTGGTATGACATTGGGTATCAGCTATCACGCTACTTTCTTTTCATCACATGTTCGAGTTATATATTAACCACCTATCACAAAGATAATCTAGGCAGTCTTCTGGCAGTGATGTTTCAACGAATATTCAAGATGAAGTTACCACGTATTGCATGTGCAATACAAATAGTCCACCCGACTCCTTTAAAGGAGTTCAACTTTCGTGAAGCATCATAAAATGTCAATTGACTCTTCAAAGTAGTCCAGTTTCCTATCCGTGCAATGAGCTTATAAAGAGTCAACTTGACTATTCAAAGAGTCAAAATGACTCTTCAAAGGAGTCTAGCTTTATATCTGCGCAGTGAGCACCCTAAAGAGTCCATTGACTCTTCAAAGAGTCAAATTGATTCCTTAATGGTACTCACTGCACAGATAGACGTTGGACCCCTTTAAAGGAGACACCTGGAGTCTTTTTCGATTGTGTGTGCAGGTTACTATTTGTACTACGGGTATATATATATGACGTCACGTTATACTTATCAAAGTCATCAGTATAGTAAAATGACAGCTCCCATACGGTTTGCAATTGCCAACTTCACTCAAACTAATGAGATAATTAAGAACCTGGCCCTGGCCAAACTAGATGTCCAACTTACAGATGCCAACATCGACCGGTGCCACCGTGTGGGTACGCGTCCCACCGCCCAGGGAAAATATCATCGTGCCATTCTGGTTAAATTTACGTCGTACGTCACCAAAAATTTCGTCCTTAAAAACGGAAGAAAACTGAAGTCTACAAGGACCGTTATCCCCAACGATTTGACAGGCAATAATCACCATCTCCTCAACGCCACCCTTAATCTTATCCCTCGCAGCGCTGGGTAAATCCAGATCAGTACCTCCTCCCTGAATATACAAATCCTTGAAGTAGTTCTCCCATACCGTAATAACTTTATCCTTGTTGGTCACTAATCTCCTATCCGGATCCTTAACCACTCTGTCTCTATTAACATATACGCCCTCTTTGTTCCTATCCCGTGCCATCTTAAAGATAAGTTTTCTCCCCCATATAAATCACCATGCAGCTGCTTATAAATGATAACTTCCATATTACATCTTGTATTTTCTACAGCCCTCCTAGCTGCCCTCTTTTTCTACCCACAACGGTGGTGTAAGTCTAACTTCGGTTGTATCCAACTACCCTTGACCTCTCCTAATTTCTTCCAAACATCCCCCTTCACATCCACCGCCCTGCCCTCTCTACATCCTTCGTCTACCACATTTGTTTTTTCTTCCACGAACCCCCTTCTTTACGGAGGTTCTTCCACAAAGTTGCTCTGTCCCACCCACAAAAGCAAGCTTTAAGTGCCCCACTCTTCCTATACCCCATCTACCTGTTCATATAGCTCCACAAAGCTACGCAACACCCTATCTTTATTCACTTATGCTACCTGCACCTTACATAACCACAATTTAATCACTTGTTTGGTCCACTTACCTCACTGCATTACGCTTCTGTAACCGCAATACAAAGACGAGAAGTTTGTTATGCGTGGCATCGTGCTCCCCGGCTAAAATTTTACAATTTTTAACTCTCTATGATTGCTCTCTACTAACTACCAGCAGGTCCATCCATTTGAGCAACCCACTAATATACGATATTTCGTGACTGGCTCTCTTTTGCAAGAACGACACGGCCACCACCATGCCAGTGCGGAGGCATAGCTCTACCAACTCGCTACCCTCCCTATTCTTCGTACCCCATCCAAAATTCCCTACACATTCCTCTTCACCAACACCTCTGACTCCAACATAGGTATTAAAGTCCCCCGCTACGCACATCATGGTATCATCCTCCACCTGAGCCATGATTCCCTCCAGCACAGTCTAAAGGCAATATTATCGGCTTCCGCCCTCCCTGTTTGGGGACCATATACAGATATAGTAACCCACACCACACCACCTCCTTACCCTTCCATGATAAAAATATAAAACCCACCCCATTACTCTTCCAGTCCCCCTGCTTGAAACTAATTTTGGATTATTGATATTTTCCGTGTTATTGAATATATGTATTATCTTATCACTATATATGTATTGATGTTATTCGTGTTATTAAGTAGATTTATTATTCCATCACTATGGGATTATTTATGTTATTCGTGTTATTGAATATATTTATTTTCATATCACTCGGATTATTGATGTTATCTTACCACTATATGATTATTGATGTTATTCGTGTAAGGATATTATCTTATCACTATCAGATTATTGCTGTTATTGGTTATTGATTATATTTATTGTATTATCACTATAGGATTATCTCGAATATTTGTGTTATTGATTATATGTATTATCTTATCACAATATGATTATTCATGTTATTCCTGTTATTAATTTTATATTTATTATATATATTTATTATCCCATCACTATGGTATTATTGATGTTATTCGTATTATTGATTATATATACTATCTTATCACTATAGGATTATTAATGTTAGTCGTGTAATTGAATATTTTTATTATCTTATCACTATATGATTATTATTATCTTGTCACTATAGGATTATTAATGTTATTCATGTAATTGATTGTATTTATTACCTAATCAATGTGATTATTGATGTTATTCGATTATATTTATTATATTATCACTATATGATTATTGATGTTATTCGTGTTATATTCATTATCTTATCACTATAGGATTATTGATGTTATTCGAGTTATTGATTATATTTATTATATTATCACACTATAGGATTATTGATGATATTCGTGTAATTGATTGTATTTATTACCTAATCAATGTGATTATTGATGTTATTCGATTTATTGATTTTATTTATTATATTATCACTATAGGATTATTGATGTTATTCGTGTTATATTCATTATCCCATCACTATGGTATTATTGATGTTATTCGTATTATTGATTATATTTATTATCGCATCACTATACGATTATTGATGTTATTCGAGTTATTGATTATATTTATTACATTATCACTATAGGATTATTGATGTTATTCGTGTTATATGCATTATCTTATCACCATAGGATTATTGATGTTATTCGTGTTATTGATTGTATTTATTATCTGATCTCTATTTTAGGATTGCTGCTCTCGTAGGTGTCATAACTACCGGTTTGTCATCTGCCTTGCTGTGTATGCGTATTTTCTCCGAACTGCCATTGTACCCACGGTCCAATATTACCTACAGCACGCCGTCGTTTGTTAACTATTTCTCTGGTATCGGAATATTCGTTATCGCATTCAATGGACATCTCTCCTTTCCTACCGTTCAACATGATATGAGGGATCCATCCCAGTTCTCGAAAAGTATGATTATCGCTACCTTCAGTAAGTTAAAATTATATTATATACTTTTATATTCCAGGGGCTGGCCTACACGAATAACCCCATTTTTTGGTATAGGTTATACATAACTATTTTTCAGGAAAAAAATACTTGTCTTCACCGCTTTAAAAATATAAATAGTTTTTAGGCAATATTTACGTGGAAAGCAAGAAAAGTGGGCTACCACCATAGAGCGCATGAAAGGACACTTTATTATTTAAAAAAAATCAAATGGCGTATACCCCATTCCAGGTAAGCGAGATTTAGAAGATAACACAAGTTTCCATACAATTTTGCAAAGTATTTTGCACAATCTGTATCTACTGGCTGCCTTAAGGACAATTGTATTCGTTTACAAGCAATATTAAGGTCTGGGAAATATTCTTTCCTGTGATCTAGAGCATACATTTGGATACAAAAATTAGTGTATACGCGGATCTGAGCCAATTAACCGCTAGTGGCTCTACGCTTAGAAGTATATTCGCATTTTGTGTCACATCATGAGGACAATGTTCTTACTGACACTGATCCTCTCTTACTTAACTTAACAACATATACCCCCATCCACACAGTTGGGTGCATGCACCATACCATTGATCCGACAGTCCAACTAACACCGGCAATGCACTTGTCATTTGTAATCAATGAGTATGTTGCAACATAATATTGTCAAGCTCAACTGAACAGT
>JAODAI010195296.1:0-10611 GCA_027575025.1 Scotoplanes globosa | reverse complement strand
GTATTGTTCCCTTCCCAAGGCATCCATTGTTCGCAATGTATTTATCACATCTTTGTCAACGCAGTTGTGAGTGTCGATGGTCATGAGTTCCTGGGAATCTCACATGAAAGGGTTACCCATTGATGCAATTATGCTAGTGAGCTTGTTGACTTTTGTTTCAACAATTCATGAGTAGATGCTCCTTGTTCGTGGTTGTTGGAGTCCACATGGGTGTACTTAGCATATTGATCTTGAAACTATGATAACAACCCGGTATGTTGGGGACCTGCCACCATCCATCTTTTAAATGCTTCAGGGTTCTCTGTTATACCAATTGCTCCACCAGTTTACTTAACCAGTGCATTGTTTTGCTCATGAGCTTGGTCCAGAGGCATCGCGGAAAACATCCTTTGTGTTTTGGGGAAGATCCAGAATTGATGAAGCTCTTCTTTGACGTCATCTGGTAGTGTCCTTAATTATACACAGGTATCCATCGGGCGTAATTCGGATGATCCAAGGCAAATAACCAAGGGGTCGGTGTTTCCAGAACAGCTATGAAGAGCGAAAGTTTTTTCTCACGATGAGATCGAACAAATATCAAAACCAAGACCTTCATAATCATATTCCAGTACTCAAAGTTGGGATTTTGTGCACATCTTTCTTTCTTTCAGTTATCGAAGGCTTCTTTGTCATGTGAGCCTATAATCTCTTGACAGGCATCTTGTTGAAGTTTGGAGAGGGCGAGAGCAGTGACATCATGAGCATGTCTCGTTCGTGTAAGGTGTGAGACATAGATGAATGAATCAGAAGTCCCAGCAGAAGCAACATCTGCTTCACATATAGCTGTATTCCACCCACTTCCTTCTAGTAGGTGACCAACCATCCTCCACAATCCCATTTCTATATGAAGGCCTCCGAACATAACAACAAATGATTGTTCACCGAATGTATCTGGCCATGTCCACTGTACATACTTGGTCAATGCGAAGAGTTGCTGATCGAGTGCAATCACCCGAGTCTGGCCTGCATGATTACATTTGTCAATTTATCCTTTTATGATAGTCATTCCATGTCTAATCATTGAAATTGTTGCTGCTTTCTCAAGAAAGAGTGGCAAGAGAGCGCTTATCCCAATCGGGTCAGTAGACTCAGGTTGAAGTGATGCGTGGTAGGCAGCCCATGCAATGTAGTCACCTTTACACAATACACCCTTTCATAGCAGCTTAATACCATGGTGGTGGTCATAGTTAGCAAATGAAACAAACTTATTTTTACCTGAAATAAAGGTGTCAGCCCACTAGTCAGAAGGTTCACTAGTCAGAAGGTTCACTAGTCAGAAAGGGGTATACTTCATGTATAGCCAGCCAGCAGTCTCCAGTCTCCCTTTGTGTGGATTACATCCATCCAGAGTTATAATCTAGGATTAGGGTTAGGGTGGTCAAGCTATAATTCAGGATTAGGGTTAGGGTGGTCAGCAGTGTATTCCGAACTTCCCAATTGAGATGCATTTCATAGTAAACATTCTGACTAGTGAACCTTCTGACTAGTGAACCTTCTGACTAGTGAACCTTCTGACTAGTGAACCCTACCCAATTCATTAGGAGTAATTCTGCAACCAGTTGATGCGAAGCACAGTATGTTCACTGAAGAAAATTCAGTCAAGACTATGCTACAAATATATATATCTGCTGTACTGATAAGAAGGATTCTTTCAGAACATATAATACCCATAGACTATAAACAACATGCCTGCAGTTACACTGTATGGTTAATACAGTTGCAGTACTTCCAGGTTTAATTGAAGTTAAATGAGACCAGCGATACTTTTATAGTACCTACTTCAATAACTGACATGAATCAATTAATAAATGTTTTTTTATTTTATATCTTGGTCTTTTTGGTACATATTTGAAACAGGAAAAATGTTGACTAAAAATATTTTAATGAAAAGTTAATTTGGTCATTGAAAGGGTTAAAGGTCTTTGTTCTCGGAACTGAGTTTTCATCTTGGCTGGATTGTTCAATGCTTAGTAGCTTGCGACTTTACTTATGGATATCGATATCGAATCGATTTTCGCGGACCAACAGATCGCGATAATCGCGAGATCGCAATCTTTTATATAAATTAGTGAAATTACAAATAATTATAAACAAGTTGTAACATACCGACTGTTAAATGATCTAGTACATGTCAAGAGATATTCCTAATAGTTAGTATCGTTGTTCAACTTGCAGCATTTTGACAAGATGTTGCACAGACTGACACTTGAGTCAATTCCCGTCCTGGCAAGAGATTCATTATGTAGGCTAGGCAGGGAAAATGAGCCACATCCTCTATGTGGTCAATGGCGTTGATCATGTTAGTGACGTTATCGGTAACAACATCAATTACGGTATACCCCCCCATTATGATGAGGATCTACCAAATTCCAATACGAGAACGCGGAACACAACTCTTTTTTAATATTTACATCTATGTGTGAATCGTAAAATGGCAGCCTACAGTGTTGTACTCACTAGTTGCCAGTCGGCATTAATGAAATAAGCTGTCACACTAAGATACGAGTATTGATATGGGCTGAACCAAATATCTGTAGTCACCCATACATGCCCCAATAATGTGATACCCGATACTTTCCTGGGTCATGCACATCCCCCTATTGGTCAGAAAAACATTGCTTCTTGTGATTCCTCTATCATTCAATCTATTTTGTTTTTTGAAATGTATTATATTTCCAAAAAATAATAATTATATTCCGCATTAAAATTATTTATCTTTTATATTTGATATAAATGTGTTATTAAATGTATGAATATTGATAATTTTGTTGAATGATGGAAACTAAACTTGAAACTTAAACTTGAAACTTAAATAGGTACAATCAGGCCAGTCTGCCAGTCACTAAGTATACCTCCCTCCCTCAGATGTACACATTAAGCAATCTCCCTAGACATTTTATTCCCATCTCCTCTGTTAGAATATATAGATCTCCTCCACGTCAATCTTACCCCTCACTGAAATGGGTAAATCCAGTTCCGCACCCCCTCCTGCCTATATGTATGTCCACAATATTGGCTCTTCATTTTAGTACCAAAATAAAGTTAATGGCATTATCTTGTCATTCTACACGTACACCTTCTGGGGTAATTCCAACCTCCTCCAGAGAAGCGAGATCCTCACGAGCCTAAAGGAACTCGCCCATCTTATACCCTCACCCACGTACCAATGGACGACGGCACACTTGGCCGACATCTGGTGGAACTCATGGTCAAGATGGGCCCATGCCTCTTCAATGGCAGGGTGTTGCTCAACATACAAACCGCACGCTCGACCTTGGCGAGATCACTTCTGGGCACTACGGTCGGTGGATGGTAGTTGAAGCCCATTTTAAAGTCTGTTGAACACCAGTCCACAAATTAGATGGTACGTTTGGTTTTTATAGTGGCAATGGCAGCATTGACATTCACAACATCACCATGGCACAGCAGACAGCAAGCCATGTCTTGCCATGAAAGGGTACGCAATTCATCAAGTGTCTGGCTCAAAATTAAGCATTGGTGATCTCAGCAAAGGTTGTTCAAAGGTTGTTCATAGTATATCTTCTCCGCAGAGGACTGGCTCAGCATAAGTACCAAGGGAAAATATGTACGGGGGTATGGCACCAAGTTGATTTAGAATTCAGTGAGATCACTATTTTGAGCACCATTGAACCCTATAAATGATGTCATGGAAGATATAATCCAGGCCAACCAGCCTGTTGAAGTTGGTGTGGGGAGTCTTTCAATATCAAAGTTATGTCTGCAAATGTCATAAACAACTTCAATATCAACCATTAAGACAAAGTCTGAATGCTCGAGACATCTTTTATAATAAGGTCATATAGAGCCACCGAAGGACTTTATTGTAGTAGTGGAGTTATAGTCACTGCAAGAAGTGAGGTGAAACTGGATACGGTACCGTCATCAAAGCTGCGAAAGATAAGGAACCCGTCCAGACCTTTACATTGGTCAGCAAGCTTTCTGATTCTGTTCAGGATCAAGTCAATAATTTTTATTACCGATGGTGTAATGTCCACAGCCGTACTTGACAGCATCCTCCTTAGCAGTCACTAACTGATCTTGAGTGATGTGTTGTGAAATGTCATGCATGTAAATTTTCCTGGAAGAAAAAATAAACAAATATCTATATATTACTTACTTTGGTCAGATAAAACAAAATTAGCAATGTCAAATTCATATCTGTTGCCTTTTTATGATATGGTTGAATTTTCTTTACATTACCAAAATTAAAATGTAATTTTGAATAGAAAAAATTAATCAAAATGATAACTGATTCATCAGTGCTACATGGCGTTAACTGGATGAGGCTTTCCCAGTGACATCATCAGAGGTTTTAAATAATATTAAAGACCGAGTCATCCTGTATTTATCCCCATTCATAAATTCATGACAATTCTTCAATAGGCATTTTTCATAGGCATTTTTATGTAAGTTTTGGGCAAAAAACTGCAGATGCTTTTATAACTTAGACTACCCACATATAAATGTTGTCACCATTCTCCCAATTTTACTAAAATTATTAGAGATCAGTCTCATTTGAGACTGGTCTCAAATAGATTTTAACCAATTAGAATGAAGGATTTTACATTAAGTGTTTATGAATGGATCTATTATTCCCCTTGACAACCAATCACATTCACAAGGTTCTGTCATCAATACGTATGTTATGTCTTATCACTTAATTAATACCATTTTGTAATGCATGATCAAATGTCTTTTATCTGGCAAGTTTCACAATATACCCTTTCCATAACATAACCTCCTAGATTACTGGCCATCTCTCAGCATCTGAACAAAATGCATGAGCGTTTGTGTTGAAAATTTAGGCAACCATGTACTAGTAATATGTAACATATAGACTGGAAACATCATACCACCACAATTACAACTAATTATCACTTTACTACATCTTCAAAAAATTGAGATTGATTAAAGAACATACATTTTTTAAAGATGAAAATGTTAGGTACTGATATCGTAAATATACAAACGATACAAATATGGTTCATTTTGTAATACTAACCATTTCATAATGCAGTAGTGAGATAATCTCACAACGCATTGTCCGGCCAGACTTTGTCCCTTTAACAACTAGATGTTCTTCACTGACAACGGCTTCAGGAGACTAATAAAAAATAAGAAAGCAAAGTTACTGATTAATTTATTGGATGTAAAATGATCGGAAGTTATACAAACTCAGAGCAAATGGGGCGACCATGCAATTTTGTATAAATCCATTTATAATCTTCAATTAAAATTTAATTAGTCGGATAGTTTCGGTTTAGTCCGAAACAATAGAAAGAGACATAATTTAATATTTGGTTCTGTGGTACAGTCAAAGTTGATATATTAGTATTTAATTATGGTGTTATTAATTCCACACCAAAACATGATCCATTTGATTTTTATGGAAATCTACATACTGAACGAGCTCAACCTCAAGGAAAATGGCGTATGCAAGTACTACAAATAGCAAGTATACAGCTAAATGTACGTAATCTAAATTACCATTGCACATAGGCCTATATATACATGGCAAGTGACTAGTAATGTACATATTGTAACAAAACTGTGTGAATGAAACAAAACACTACAAGATCTAACCTTGAGGAGTGAAGCAAAGTTTGCTATGTTTTGCAGCATCATTACACCACAATCAACCCCTTCCTGTGTTGGTACCTGAAATATAAATAAAATATTACATTGTTAGACATTTCATAAGGGATATTATAATAAAACAATATGACGCAACATGATCTATATCATGCATTGCCATTGGGCCAAACTCATCTAAGACCGGTCTTAAATCCAGAAAAAGAACCGGTTTGGTAGATTATAGGTATACATTAAGGAGAATTGGCAACAATCAATACCTTCTCTTTGTTACATGCATTTTAACATGTATAGTGGAGTAGTACATATACTGACCGAATTTACCATAGGCTACGTACGTCATATTAAGTCATGCATATACTGTATGATACATGGATGATGAAGTACTGTGTCAAATCATATACATTATGGTAGACGTGTATCGCACTTCATTATTCAACGCGCAACTCATATCATAATATCACGCAATATGCATTATGCACTGGTTTGCGGTACTTTGCGCTTTCAATTATACGCAGCCGCTACTTGAATCAGGAGTAGATATAGAAATATGCTCTCCGCTGATATTTAGAATGACATTATAAGAATTACTAATAATAAACCAAAATATTAATTTCTTGTTATTTATTGCCGAGATGATAACCGGTCGGACATAATTACAGAAAACAATGGACCACGTCCTTCATCCATTTTAACTTATGTGATGTCATCCCGGTTATCACTCAGCCATAAATCTATGCATTATTCCCTAAATCATAACCTGTGTATCTGACCCCGCCTATACAAATTGGATTTAGTTAATTGAAAGAGGTTACCGAAAGCAGATATGATGAGAAGGAAAACTTGTTATTTTGGACATATGATCAAAGGGACTCGTTTCAAAGGAAACGGATTACTGGAATGATTGGGAGTAAGAGGGGACGGGGGAGACCAATGACATAGATTACTTATATCTCTGGTGCAGATCTCTGGTGCAGAGCGTGAGGAGTGCAGAAAATAGAAGCTACTGGTACTGTCCAACAGCAAATATACAGGATGCAGCAGCTACTCGACGGTAATCGGATAGAGGAGACTGTCGGCTCTAGTTTCATACCAAAAAGAAAATATGGAGGTTCTAAGATACCGACATGTGTTAATGGAATTGCTCCTATTCCATTTTTAATTTAAAAGAAAACCTCTTCTATTTAAAAATCAAGAATGCCAACATAATATCTGATCTGCCGTGGTGCATGTTTATAACAAGACCATAATACATTGTTGTAGTAGTTCCTCGTTGTTCATTGACCTGAACTTCTTTTTGACGATGTTGCATCTTGTTTGTATTAAATAAATACAAGAACAGTGTCATACAAAGAAACTACATAGATTCCCTCAAACATACCTTTAAACCCATACAGACATACCTCAACGCTACGATGCTCCAGTCGGGGAGATTGCTTCACTCCTAGCAACAACAGCAAGAAGCGCCACAGATATCTAACTGTTTTGTTGTGCTGCTCCTGTTGATTGACCGAATCCATTCTGAAACAGATCCATCTGAAATATATTAAACACATTGGTTATAATTATTATGTATAACCATGCCTAAAATGGGTAGTTTAGGGAATTTTAATTTGAACAATTCCAAAATATTATTTAAAATTGTTATATTTAAAATGACGTATAATGACTACAAAATTGCTTATTGGTTTTATAATTAAATATGAACCTGTAACCTTGCAATTACAAGCCCAATGAAGTAAACATTTAGGGACTAGACTAAACAAGAAACATGCAAAGTGCATGAAGATTTCTTGTCTTAATTTTGCTGACCTTCCAGCCTGCAATAGAATTTCAACAATATGTGGTAATTATAATATAAGGACTATAAGTTATCCATGTACTAAATATCAACTTAATCCGACCTACGATTATTGAGATATCGTGTTCACAAGCCATTTCTTGAGTATTTCTCAATAAGCCCTGCCCGCTCATTAATATGCGAGTTATCATCGTCAAAATCAATAGGCTTCCCAACCTAGCCGGAAGGCATCCATGTACCAAATATCAACTTAATCCGACCTACGGTTATTGAAATATTGTATAAAAATGTTGTGTATTTACTCAAACTGACTTACAGTTGCCAAGATTCCGTGTTTACTCACTGAGCTAACCGGTCAGATAAAATGGTATGTGGTCACAATAGCTCACACTAGTAATACTTGCATAGGGTAAAATAGTACCCATTGTGATGTAAGAGTTTTTTTAAAGAGACCAGCAGAGTTTTTTACACCAGTTAATCAATATTATTGTCCAGTTAATAAACGGTATTAATTGCAACACAGTTAAGAAAAGCAACATATAATTAGTAATATATTTTATATTCATAAAATTTAGATTATCACATGGTCGTTCTCTTACATTCTGTATGGTCAATCCCGAAATAATACCCATTCCTTATCAGGAGGAACTCAGCAATATAAAATGTAATACATATCAGTATCAAGTATCACATGGCAGCGTCTTCAATATATTATTAATATACCCACTAGTATTGCAACAAAGGCTGTCACAAGATTGCAGTTGAAACCCAACATTTGTGTTAGTGTAAAGAAGAATAGAGACCATAATGCATTTAACCAACCTGTCTTTAGAGCACACAAATGCAATTGCGATCCAGTGCCACTGTGCGCTGAAAATATAAACAACGATTTAGATTATTAGTTTAATATACCATGACAACCCTAATATATATTATTAAAAACTATTATTTGGAAAAGAAAAGGGGATAAAAAGGGGATAAAAAGCTGAAGGTCAGAGGGAGTATCTTAGTGGGTTTTGTTGATTTGGAGACAGCATAAAATACTGCTCATTAACTTCCTAGGGAATTAGTAGAGATGGTGTTTCTGAAGTAGAAGTATGGATGGTAACAGGGTTATGACGGTACAAAGGGTATGGTTTTGGTTGGTTCGGTGATATTGCCACCACCCACCCACATTTTGCGCACGCTACATGATCATGCAATATTATTTTATACCTTAATTTTCGATCAAATGACTTGTATCCCACCAGAATCAGACTTATTTCCCCCAATCTTATACACCTTATTTTTTTTCCTACCGACTCACTCATTTCAACCGACTCGGATTAATTTCCCCGACTGGTTGTGGAGGCGGGGGATTATTCCCCGGCCCCCTAACAGGACTATACAACGCTATTTTAGACCTGTCAAAAGACCTTTTTTAACAAAATGACAGCTACCATATTTTTGTAATTGTCAACTTTAACGGTTATATCGTGACAATGGAATGACCAATTTGATTTATGCTTGAAGTATTTTTAAGATAATATTCTGCTCTATAATATCATCTGTCATTATTGTCTGGGTTTCATTCTTCTTCTTCTAGCAGAGAGATGTTTTTCATATCTGGTGATGGTCAGGCTGATGAGACGTCCATTTTTTATTATTAAATCAGGTGTTTTGGCTACGAGAAATGTTTAGGGGGTTATGGTAGATAGGTGCATTTAAAAAGGAAAATACATTCGCGCCCCACCTACCATGCAACCCCTTTGACCAGGGAAATGAGAGGGAGGGAGGGAGAGAGGGAAGGAGAGAGAGATAAAGATGGTATAGGTATATCATCATTAGGTATTTGGTATGGCTTAGAAGCACAAGTTCAAAAGTCTGAGCTGACTTATAATCAGTTAAGTTGACCTGGCAGTGTTGGATCATTGTTGACATTGCTCAGGCTTGACATATCCACACAGCAATATGAATTATGCTCTCAAGGTTAGCATATATAGGCACCCTACTGGCAAAAGGCAAACAAAATATGTAGGTGTCACGAAACATCTTTGTTAAGATCAGGAAAACTAGTTGTCAAGGTTTTCTGATGATTGAGAAAATTGTTTGGCCCTTTTTAACAACAAGGTCACATAGAGCCAACCAAGGACTTTGATATGTTACAGATGAACTGGATTTTGATATCATCACCACGTATTCGACCCCATAACCTTGTAACAACGAGTCCAATACTGTCCCCACTGAGATAATCAGTCAAATAATATTTTTAACAAGGAATGTTTAAGAGTACCACCTATTGACATTTCTTGCTCAGACCATTAATATCAATAAGGATTTTGTATTCAATTAAAAATATACAAACCTTGTTTCAATTTAATCAGCCATGGTCAATATAACACGTTGCCTCTAGAAGCATGTACGTAACATGGACAAATGCTAACCTTACTTCATAGGTTCTACGCAGTAATAATACTATTATTTTATGCACATAACATGAAAAAACTGAAAAACAAGGACCTAATTAGTTGTCATACCATGGACAAGCCATCGTGATTATTATTCACGAGCTGTTGATTTGGTGACCTATTGGACGTAGTTGTAATATTCTCAGAGAAAACCTGGTATATTCAAATTCTGTATCAAAAGTATGCAGTAGATATGGACTTTGAGTGAACAAATGGATCCAATAATTAAAATGCTTTGACCAATTACAAACTCCAAGAAAAAATGTCATAACCGATACATTTAAACAATAAAAATGGTCGCCAACGTGTTACAAATTATGCATTGGCCGGTTCGGTAGACGCTCGTTGGCTTTTGACAAACTGAGTCCAACACGTAAGAGCTTCATTGCCAGATGCAAGTTAATGAGCAGTTATCAATAACCTCAAATGAAGATTATTTAAATTGGAACGTACAAAATGTGTTAAATTTGGTATATAGGTATATGATAATAACTTATTTTCCTGCTTTGTCTCAATTATTTTGGATGGCCTATCGAGTATTGTTTTAAATACATTAAATTAATAAATTATAACATAATGTAAGTGATATAAAAATACAGAATGTAAATCCTAACTATTACTTAACTCTTATCATGCGGATGTCCACTATATTGCCCAAACAGAGTCTATCGCCAGCAGCGGATGTCCACTATTCTGGACATATCGGAAGCG
>JAODAI010195185.1:0-10611 GCA_027575025.1 Scotoplanes globosa | reverse complement strand
TTATTTGCGCAATTGTAACATGTGTGTTTCCTATCCTACCACATTCGTGAAAAGTTCCAGCAGAGCGGGGCATTATTTTTCCGATACATAATCGATATCGGTCTTCCATAATCCAAAGTCAAAATGTTGGAAAATGTTCCAGAAAGTGAGTTTTAGCCAAGGGGCGGGACAAGGTGGGTGTCACCCGTTTTCATCAATGTGATTGCTTTACAGTGAAAAGTTGCCATTGTTTGTATGCAAATTACCCTCGTAATGCTGCCTGGGCATAGCAAGGACTATAAAACAGGGATGTTATTTGCGCAATTGTAACATGTGTGTTTCCTATCCTACCACATTCGTGAAAAGTTCCAGCAGAGCGGGGCATTATTCTTCCGAACATCCCCACTAAATTCTCGATAGTGGGGCCGAAAAAAGAAAGACCCTGCTAATTTCCAGCTAAATCCCCGCCATATTGCTGCTGCATTTGGGGCAAGTCCCGGCCCAAATACAAATATTTCACTCTGCATAAACTGGTGTAACGTCCCCGGTATAGTAAGGAAACAATAATGTGAACATCCCTGACTAAACGGTAGCAAACTCCCCCGCTATGCCCGGCGGGGGTCCAGATTACAATTGCCAAGTGCATTAGTGGATTATAACACTGGACAAGATTTAGTATACTTTCCAAAAAGGTTTTTAATGTTCATGCACATCATATCAATTGAAATTAATATTACATAGCATAAATAAATGTGATATTACATACCTGAATGAAAACCTAGATGTTATACAATACCCTAAATATCACTATTACTGAAATTAACAGGTTGTTAAAATCATTGACACTGGTATTATTTCTTTTATATGATTAATAAAATTGTCTTTCGAAAAGCTTGGTTGAGTTTGTTCATCTTTAAAGTTGCTTTTTCTGTTACGTGTCCTTTAAAGTATGGTGAAACGGTTATGGTAGCCAACACTATCTCAAAAACAATGAGTCGTAGATACTTTTAAGTAACACCACTTGAAAGAGCGCCATCAACTTGTGAGAGTATTATCTGAAAGAGTGCAAATATTGAGTTGGGTCGTTTTTACAAAATGACAGCCAAATTGCATTGCCATATCCTTGGCTGGGCCTAGGGTAGCTCCACAATATATCACCATTTTTGTGTTAGGGTGGCCTATTCGTGCGTAGAACTGGATGTTGAGCTTATGTAGTTGGTTTCTATTTTGATTGGGAGAAAACACTGTTTAATGGACTGAAGTTTATCGAAACAGCAGGTGTTTTTGATTGGTTGATTAGGTTTCGTGGCCCTTTTCAATGTAAAAGTTGTACAGGCCACCCAGTCAGAGCCACTGGAAAATAATCATCACCACTCCATATTTGGATTAATTGACCTTGCGATCATACAAGTGCTACCCTCTATCAACTGAACTATTGTTACTGTTCCAGAGTACAAATCTGTATTAAAACAGTTTGTGTGAAATATTGGTACATATCCTGACTGATCACTGATATATAGTTCTGGCATCCCTACTGTCTGTTTCTGTAGAGAATACTGAACTGGACTCATAACTTGAGAATAGCGTTAAGGATACATACACTATGGTATCAGATGTGATCGTGGATGGCCACCACTTGCGACAAGTTACCAGATATGTCGAGGTAAGTATGAGTGATCCTACCCCGGGACCGCCATTTATACGTCCCCATCCGATGGGCGAGAGTGTACGTCAGTCCTTGGCCATTTTACCAACGGTCGAGACTGTGAGATGAGGAATTGTAAACCACAATTGAAGTAACAATCACATTTCACAATATTTGCGAAGAACCTGAAACGAACCTAGTGGGATTCAAACCCCGGGGGTCTCCTGTGTTGCAAGTCGAGCACTTTACCGCTCACCTCTCACACTGATGGTACGAACAGTGCTAAATCCTTTTGATTCAGTAAGAATTATTCTCCCAAACTAATTATTCTATAAGTTTGATTCATGGAACTGGACCCAACATAGAAAACTAAATTCCTGTTACCCGAAAGTCGTTGAGAGACCATCTATAGATTAATTTATTAGGTTTCCTGGCCCTTTTCAACGCAGAGGTTGTATGAGCCACCCAAAACTACTTTTGATATACCAGTATGAGATGCCGAGATAACCCAGTGGTTAGGCCAACGGGCTCGTGACTGTGAGGTCGCCGGTGCGAATCCCAGCGCTGCTGGTGGTTATCTTGGGGCATGTCCTTGGCAAGGCACTTTTATCTTGATTGCTTCACTTTACCCATGTATATAAATGGGTACCTGTGAGGCGACTTGCATTACAATAGCATTGTGCTAATAAAGAGGCTACATGCTAAAGATTGTGATGCCTCGTTGATTCGGATTACCAGTAGTAATAAGCACTTCGAAGCTGCAGTTGTATTAAGCGCTATATAAATGTTATATATTATCATTATTATTAGACTGGAATATAAACTTTGTTGTTGTTGGTTGTGTTTAATGGGACATTTCTAACCTTCTGGGTTAATAGCGCCGTCCTCGGAATTTTTTCCTAGTCGAGGATCACTGGATTGTTGACCATGCTCCAATCCCATACGCTGAACATCAAGCAAATATAAACTGACACAACAATTAGACAAAGGCATTGACAAAAACATAGATAGTTACAAGCGTGATGTATTTGCCCGTACCGACCGGGTCATTATAAGGCGAGTTCGTGGGGGACAAGGCGAGTAGTGTTACCACTAGTTACACCACACAAGTATTCCTAACTTGGAATATGGTCCATGTCACTATTACCACCTCCAATGTGAAATACTTTCATGCAGTAAAATATGTCAGCAGTAGAACTAGCATTCTCAATCACAATACTATATTCAAAGCATGCTTGTGATAAACAACTTATTTTTAACACAGAGGTTTGGTAGCACCGTCACAATTTTGTCCTAGTCGAGGATGATTCGATCACTGGATAGTTGACACGGCACCAAATATTGTGTGCTGCAGATCAAGTAAGATAGCGACATATTATTATTACTGGTAACCCGAATCAACGAGGCATGACATCAAAACCAGAGACATGCATGTCGCAAATCCACTTTTTGAGATATTAACCATTATAGTAATAAAATCTAAACAAAAATGAAAAATTTAAAAAAATATTTTTCATCATAATTATATTTATTATTGGTTATTGTATCAAATGCGATAAGAAAAAGTAAAAAAAATACCTTACAATTTCAAGAATCATGATATTTGGACCAATTTTTGCACTATTATGTAGCAAAAATACTGGTAATTAACCTGTATTTCGCAAAAAAGTTATCTTCAATGTAGATCGAAACACAATGATAATTTATGATCATAACTTGACTTTGGTTTATGGTACATACTCAATAGTAGTACCAAATGAAAGCTAACGGTGCAGCCTTGCAGGACTCTATACAGATATGTCAATATCTCAAAATATGATTTCTGGAACAAGTCCCTGGTCTTGATGTGATGGGTCACATATGACTGAATGATTAGGATTCCTGGCCCTTTTTAACGTATATGTTATAAGAGCCACCTAGAGCCTTTAATACACCAGTTAGAGCCACTGCCATAACTTCATCATCACTCCGGATTCGTCCTCCCTAACATTCCGATCGCAAGTCCATCCATTGACTGAGCCAACCGATCAAACAACATCATCGGCATGACCCGACGACCTTGTGCAGCCTCGAGTCCTCGCAGACTCAAGAAAGTTTGACCCGATCTCGAGATTTGTAGCCAGACGCCGTCCCGATAACTCCAATAATCACCCGTGAGAGTCGTGTTTTGTAATATTCTGTACTTGCTCGATGTTATGGTCGATGGCCTTGTGAAGAAATGCGATCCACTGGAGATCGCCCTCGGAGCATACGTGGGAGGCTTTCGTATGTTCTAGAAGTTGATGGAGCACTTGTGATAACTCAACAGTCTGAAATGATATAAGATATACTAGGCTAATTAATGTGCAAACAAACTAACTTCTACTTCTTGACGATCCGTTGACACCAAAACCACGAATACTGTCGTGACAACCCGCAACAAAATGGGTTTACCATGATGAAAAATGTTTTAATTGCTGCAGCGGCCATCAGACAGTTTTCATGTTTTTCAGGAGACAATAATTAGTAGCATTAAAATTCCCGATTGTGATTGGGTTTTATCTACCTATATTTACATCTTACGTCAATATGGTCATATAATAGTATACAATTTAAAAAATAATATATGATAGTAATGGCCAACTGAATACTTAGTATATACCTACATATCGTCGCATTGGATCAAAACAGCCTTATGTACATTTTTGAGAAAAAATATTTTTATTTTTAGAATCACAAGGACAAGGGCTATCTTTTGGAAAACAGAATTTTAAAATATATGAGTGGAAAGCCTATTTGACCAGCCTTATGTCCATTTATGTCCACTTATTTAGAAAAGAATCAGCTCTAAAAAGCCTTAGGTCCATTTTTTTTATATATCTTAGGCAATTTATACAGCATAGGAATATGTTCTGTAAGTATGTGTACATAAAGTCCTTTAAGAACATTATTATAGTCATTTTAATGTAGAGTTATGCTTACAAACTTATATTTGTGTATTGTAAGGACATTTTTTTATTAAATAAACCGTATATGCATTGAAAGTTTCAATTATTGCGCAATAATTTGCATTTTGAGATGCCCCTAATTTGAAAATGGAATGAGATACCCTATTTCTGATTGCAGATTCAGAAAATATGGAACAAAATGTTGCAGTCTAGTTATTCTCCTTTGTCTTGACTAAAATATTTTAAACTACAGTAATGAAACAACAAGAAGCATGTTTACTTAAGTCCAGTATTCCGTTCAATGTCAGTTCTAAAAAGCCTTAAGTCCATATGTGGGTGAAAAAGTAAAATTCTGAGGCGCTACGAAGTGAAAACCCAAAATATTTTTAACATATTTTTAACATATCAGTAAATGATCTAAAAAAAAAATTTATTACTGGTTTCATTAAGTTTTTAAACCTTAGTTGATTTGACGGCTTAATATTGAAACCTTGTTTCTTGATTTACTCAGAACTAACTTTTGGACATAAGGCTGTTTTGATCCAATGCGACGAAATGGCCTTGATAAATGTAGTAGGGGTTATGTCAGATAGACATATTTCTAAGAGATTAAAAGGGAAGGTATTGGATACATGTGTTATCCCGGCATGTATTTACTGGCTTGAGACAGTGGCTCTGTCAGGGTCTCAACAATAGCGACTCCAGGTATGCAAAAATAACTGGAAAAGAAAGATTAAGCGGGTTTTATTTTTTTTATTAAATCATTCATAACCAGGGACCCTGTCACTGGCAAGTCAGTGTTCTCCTCAGGGCCCCTGGATAGTTAAGCGGGTGGATAGGAGTACGTTGGAGGATATTTGGGAGGAGATTGGGATGAACAAGAGTCTTACAGAGAGGGTGACAAGGGGGCGCATGAGGTGGGCTGGGTATATAGACCAAATGAATGAAGGGCGACTCCCGAAAATGGCGATATCACATGTGGGTTGGATGGTAGAAGGGGTAGACCTCGTTTGAGATGGAAGGACTGCATTGAGAAGGATTGGAGGGTCATGACTACGGATAGAGGAAAATTATATGAACCAACCAAAACCTTTGATAAACTAGTTAGAACCACTGGAACATAAACATGTCAACCTGTATTTGAACTCCTAACCTTGCGATCACACGTACAATGTTCTATCAACTGAGCTAACTAACCCGTCAGAAAAGGGTGTTAACTAACTCATCTTATAAATAGAATGCAGTACCTATTATCCCAGGATGAGGTAACTATTATGTGATGTGAATACACATATATTCTGTATACATCATTGAAGTTACCCTACTCACATTGTGCTGTAACGCCTCGAGGTTGACCGGGGGATAGATGCCCGACACCAGCTCGTCCATCTGGGGGCTGATTTTGAGGGCCGCTTCAGATATTCGGTCCAGCTGGTCGGTCTCCGTCCGGGAGTCATTGCAGCCATTCTCCTTGATCGCGCCGCGCACTTTCTTCAAGCACGACCTCGACGCCTTGGCCAGGCCAACCAGAGGAATGAGAACAGCTCTGTCCATCTCCGATCTGATATTTTCTGGTGAGGCATGGAAGGGGGACGGTTCTTCGCCCATCAACGCCGCGTCAAGTTCATTCATGAAGTCCTCCATGCCGTCATCTCCCTCCGAGTTCTGGGCCTGGTATGAAAATCGTAAACGGTTACACGTATTGATAATATTGATTAATAAACATATTTTATAGAGCGCTTTCCATCTAAACGAGATCTCATGGCGATTTAACAATATTATGCCCTGGTCATTGGTGATCTCGCCTGACCCACATAATTCACATATCAGTAACGGAGTTAAAGTTACGGGTTCGAATCCCAGCGCTACTGTTGGTCATTTTGGCAAGTGTCCTTGAGCAAGACATTTGAATCTTAATTGCTTCACTTCACCCAGGTGTACAATTGGGAAACTACTAGATGAATCTATGTTAACCCTTTCCAGGCCAGATACGTAATAGTATGCAATCCTAGCACCCATGGTTTCAGCCAGATACGTAATAGTACGCAACTGGTAGCTGTAACTGGTGATTTATTTTATCGTTACAATGTTTTAATTGTCAGAAACGAAAAGCTTTGATCTTTATCTTCAAAATGGTGTGCATCTTGCATGAATCTAAGCAATACTATTTCCCCCAGAGCTTATTATATGAAGCAGTACCAAAATGCTTCACATTGAGAGAAAGGCCACTGGCTGACAGGTAGGATCCTACACATAATAGGTATGGCTTGGAAAGGGTTAACTTGGCGCTGATTTAGCTGCTACATGTATGGTCGATATGTTCACCAATGACTGGGGTAATAATTGTGATGTGCCTCGGAATAGTTTGCTAGATTAACCCCTCTCAGCTTCCCACTTATACTCATAAATGATTGATTGATTAGGTTTCTTGGTCATGTTTAACACAGAGGTTATAGAGATACTGAGATACTGAGTTAGAGTCACTGTTATATAAACTTCATCACCCCGTAATCAAACTCATGACCTTGCGATCACAAGTCCAACGCTCTATCTACTGAGCTAACCAGTCGTCCGAGGGTGAAGAGAAGCAATCAATTATCTTTCTTAAGTAAAAACAGTGAAGTGGTTCTGGCAGTCTCCAAACTTGCTGTCTTTGTATCACTAGACCATAGCTCTAAACCATTGAGCCACAACACCCCCTTAACTTAATCGACCTACAATTATCTTCTCTATGTCATGAATCCCTAAAAAGGGGTGAGGAAGAAAATAATAACTGGCAGCCGCATCATTGACCAAAGCCCTCCACTTCTCTCTATCCGTAGACATGACCCTCCAATCACCATTACCTCCAACCCTCCTAAGATCACTCTCAATACAGTCCTTCCATCTGAGACGAGGTCTCCCCCTACCTCTTCTACCAACCTCCACATGTAACATCGCCATTTTCCGGAGTCGCCCTTCGTCGATACGTTCAACATGACCAGGCAGGTTCCCCCTTATCACCCTCTATCTAAGACTCCTATTCATGAATCCCAATCTCCTCCCGAATCTCCTCCAACCTTCTCATATCTACCCGGGAAATGTAGAATATGACAATAGGGCAGATACGGGCGAGTTGAGCCACAGGGAGAGTTGAGCCATAGGGAGAGTTGAGCCACAGAGAGAGTTGAGCCACAGAGAGAGTTGAGCCACAGGGAGAGTTGAGCCACAGGAAGAGTTGAGCCACAGGGAGAGTTGAGCCACACTTATCACCCGACCTACAATATCCAATGTATTTTCTGACTCTATTTTAAATTTATTGTTACCACAACTGACCTTTGACTCATAGTAGGCCTGTATCAACCAGAGTGTTCCGTTAAAATTGATCCTCCTAAAAATTTCGCTTTTTTGAGATGGGTCATTCCACCAGGTTGGGCCACACTGTGTGACACAGTTGGACGTCTGACCGTATAATATAGCCGTTAATGATAAATGTCCAGCTTTTCAAGTTACGGGATAATAGATTATTGACCGTGCTCCAAATTTATTACGCTAAGCATCAAGTGAGAATGCAATATTTCATGAGTTTGTAACTCTTCAGGATTACTATCAAGTACTCTATCTTACATGAACGGAATACATAGTACAGAATCTCAAAACAAAAAACTTCAAAACTTCAAAATGGAATTGACCTTTTATGATGTCGAGAAACAGTGGCCATATAGCTTGTGTGTTACAACTTCTCTCACCGATCTTTTCTCACTGATTTCCCCCAGATATTTCCCCCCCGAGAAAATTACACCCGGACAATTCTCTTCAAACCACGAACAATAACCCAAGGGCAAATTCAACCATGTGAAAACTTCCCTGGAGGAAATTGACCGGGGTGACTGAAATTTGATCGTGGAAATTTGTCCAGGAATGAATGAATGAGTATCCTGATCCTTTTTAATGCATAGGTTATGAGCCATACAAAGCCTCTGATATACCAGCTCCGTATTTGAACTCCTGACCAGGGGAAGTATGTTCGTGGCAAAATTGTCTGGGGGAAATTGATGTTGGATTTACCCGCCGGGGTTTGTCCTAGACATACCTGTTCAATTTCTTCAAGGGCATCCTTGACAAGGTCTGCTTCTAACTGAAGCTTGGCAAGGACGGCCTCAGAGTTTGTTTTTGGTGCGGAATTAAAACTCTTGCACGCAGCCCATATCGTTCCAGTGCTATGAAGTTGCTCCTGTGAACTGAAGATTAAATAAATGTATACATTGTCGGTAAAGTTTCAACTAGCCACCGGACCGAGAACCTCAGATGTAATTGTCTGTGCTGTAACTCAGTAGACTAGTCCAGCCTGCTTGAGGTATAGCTTAGAGAGGTGCTGTGGCCGAATGGGTATAACTGTGGTTGGTATAGTGGTCCAAGGATTACTAGATTCAGAGACGGAATCATTCCACTCTCTGTCCCTAAGGAAGACACTGAATCAGACTTAGACAGTCTCAGATTCGTTCGAGTGGTGAACATTACTCTCTGCAATTCACTCCCAAACAATATAACTGAACCGAATATTTCTTTATATACTTTTAAAAATAGGTGGAGAAATCAATTGATGTCAACTTCATATTACTAATAATTATATACATATTTATACAACTATAACTATTAACGCTGCTACTATTCTTCAGTAATTAGCACATCGCTCATTATTTTCTTTTTGCCCTCTCCTTTCTATTTTGTTGTAAAGGGTCCGACGTGAAAAAAATGGTTATTCTGTCTCCGCTACCCATCATTATGTATATTATTACATATCAGTTGTTACATAAGTATATTAATTTAATAATCATATTGTAAATGTGAAATGATGATGATGGTAGAAAATAAACTTGACACTCTATATTACCTCTCTTTACCCAGCAGTATAACTGGGACCCTGCGAGGTTACTTGTCACCATGACGCCGTCTGCGTTTGCCTCTAATCTGCTGCCAGTATCATGTGTGTGTGGGTTAGATGAGTATCAATGACCAGGGGTAATGATTGTAAAGTGCCTTAGAATAGTTTGCTAGATTGATGGTGCTATACATCAGACCTTCATTTATAAGGAGCGCCGGCGCGATCATGCTCAAAGGCGCTCCTGAAAAGTGATCAGGAGATCAATTGATGGCTCTCCTAAAAAGGGTGTTTTACCATCGGGGTTTTACCCTTGGGGTAAAACACATGTTACTACATGCTAATATTGGTCTGAAATCGCAACGTCATATTAATGATATATAGTCAGTTACCTTTAGCCCTATTGTGTTATAAATATAGACCAGAAAAAATGTGTGAAATATTCAGGAGAGCGAAAAGCTCTCCTTAATCTCCCAGGAGCTGAATTTACAGCTCGCCTGAGATTATCATGTACGTGAAGGTCTGAAACATTATTATTATTATCATTATTTTTACTATGAGGCTTGCTATTACTTGAATCAGTAAGCATGCCGGGATAACTTGGTGGAAATATCTGCCCCCTCTATTTTTACTCAAACTACATCAGCTTTGTACTAACACTTACTATGCGGGAGGCAGATATATATGTCCGACTTGTTTACATTCTACATGCGGGAGGCAGTTATTCCGTTGCCATATATTATATTAATTAGTGGCAATTAATAGTCACCGTTAATTAATAGTCACATATTCATATGTGACCGTGCACCACAAAAGCGGAGTAAAGTCGCGCCTGCTTATTCAGAGATAATGAAGAATAAACAAAATTGACTACTTAAAATATATATCTCTGAATACATTAACTCATGCTACAATTTTGATTTATCAATAATTGACAACAACATTTTGCATGGGAACCACTCATTATGGTTAATGATTCAGTAACAGTACTATTGTTTGTTGCAGTTAGAACCATCACTCAATACACACATTTCTCAGTTTAATATACAATATTCCATCATCTTGTGATTGATGTGAATGACACGGTTTCATTAACCCCAAACCGGCACAATTTATATATCATTAAAGATGTTGAAATGGAGAATCCAAAAATACAAAGAACCCAATTTCACCAAAATCGACTTTACTCTGCTTTTGTG
>JAODAI010195074.1:0-10613 GCA_027575025.1 Scotoplanes globosa | reverse complement strand
TTTCTTGTCCTTTTCAATGCAGATGTTACATGAGCCACCCAAACCCTTTGATATACCAGTTAGAGACACTGCAATCTAAGGTTTAGAGACACTGGAATATAAGGTTTAGAGACATATCAAAGACAACCAAAAGTTACAATAGGTCTACAAAGATTTGGAAATAAGCATGCCACAATATCCCACTGTAGGCATGCCCCTCACTGTACATGCACAGAGTACAGCAAAATAAAGATGTTGTAAAATGTATCTAGGCAAATTTATGAAGTCTATGATTGTGTCATAAAGGAAACGCATACCATCAATATAATAAATAAGCATCATAGTCCTATCGATATGCTCTGCAATAATCTCCAGCCACAGAATTTGATCCTGCGCAAATTATTAATGTTCCGAACTTTGAATTGCGACATTGGCATCATACAGTGTTAAACTTTGACCATATAAAATATCAATAACCTACAACGCAGTGTAAAAAAATATTTACAGGAGCTACTTACACCATTTTGAGGCCTAATTTGCTCAATGCAAAAATACATTGTCATTAAATTGGGAGTGCTCTTTTTCCCATTACGGAGAGGAATCTCCCCCTCAGTCTAATTTGGACGTTGCTGCAATGGTTCTGTGGGTTATGCTTAATCACTAGGGTCACCCTTGTCCTCACCACCCTTTTTTTGTTTTATCTTTTTTTTCTTTTTCTGTTGGTGGATGGGAGTTGTGTAGTCGGTGGGGGTCGATTGCACAATATTGTAATTTGCGATGGTCTCACACTTTTTGTAGTATAAACAAGAATGTGTACAGTAGTATGATCAGCATTCACTATCAACCAGTGGTTGACATACACGCTCGCCAATTGCTAGTTGATTTTTTACTAGTGACAAATAATTTATCCACACTCGCCTATTTGCAGAGTGGCCGATCCCAGACATGCTTACCGCCAAACGCATATTGTGCATTGACTTAAGGTTTGATCCGTTCTTTAATTGCCAGAAACACTGTATTAGAACGCTTGATTAACCCAGAGAGGCATTTCTAGTACAGCCCGTACCGCGATAGTGAATTGATCAGATGTACAGAATATAACAACACACTGACTGTGGGGACTCCATGTAAACAAGGGTTTTCATTCATGCCGTATTGATAGGTTCCTATACACCACACACTTGCGCAACTCCGACTTAGTATACCGCAGGGCACGCTTTGGGTGCGGCAAACGATCACTGGACTCTTACATCAGGAATTAAACCCCTTTTTATAGCGAGTCTTATTGTATGTGTGCATTAATCATCGGAAATCCTGCAAGTACAGATTCGTTCACTGCAGTGAAATATTATTTATTTAAATATCCGAATACAACCTGCAACATGAAGAACTAATTTGATCTGATTTATTACCTACTTGTTTTGTTAAAAAGATATATTTGAAAGGAAATTTAAGGAAATATTACGGGGAGTACAAGGTAAGCAAACAGGTCTAGGCTAACGTTGGTTTTAATTGCTATTTTTAGGAGAAGCTAGGCCCTAGGCAAATATAAAATATTGTAGAGTGGGATTTACGATTTGGCGAGTAGAATTCACTCGTCACATCCACACACTGCATAAATTGTATGGGATTTCTGGTTTCCAGCAAGCTTTTGAAAAATGTCAATTTTACGGATTAAATTACCTAGTAACCCTAACCTAAATTAAGTAGCCTAGCTAGCAATGCTATATTCGTAAACATAAAGTATGTACATAGACCAGACGAGTGTACTTCCAAGTAAATTGCATATAAAACAGCATAGCTTCAGTTAACAGTTGTGTACCCATAAAGTGTAGGCAAGATCAAATAACACAGATTATTAAAGGGAATTTTAGCTCAGAAAAGTTGCTTTGATCAACAAAAGTCTGGGAAGATTTAAACCTTACAATACATACTTTGCAAAACGATAGCTACCATAACATTTTAGTTTGTCATCATTTCAATATGTTGCTAGACACAGATGAAACCTGTAATCTTTCATTTAACACCACCCTAATCTGGCATTCAGCTTTACCAGGCTAAAATAAGTTACTGTCTACGTCACTAACTAGTAATACTGTAGACGTAGGATTATCGTGGATCTGAACTTCAGAGTGGTTTGTTTTTTAAGTAGGATTATGTTAAATATTCAGGCCTACCAGAAGTAATGCTGGACTACCATAATTGCTAAACTGGTAGTCCGGTGGACAACGTCTCAAGATCATAATTTATAACCCGGTCCTGTAATCAATAATCATCCAAGTATAGGTCTAGAAGTTACTTTTCACTTTCGAAGATGAAACGGTGCGCTTGCAAATCCACTATTTTATCTAGCTGATATCCTATAACTAAGTGGATAGGCTATAATTTAACTACGGGTCACTTCAAAACTCACCTTACAGCAGTTACTGTGCCCTGAACCATGATGCATTAGTATCCTCTAAGGCATAGATAAAGACATTCTGCATACGACGTCATTTCACTGAAAAGTGCATGCTTATCTTTGTTAAAGTTGGTTCGCAATACTGTAATCACTATAGACAAAATACCCGTACTCCTTTAACAATCATCTTTGTGATGTTCTCTCCAACGAGTAAAAGTACATCAGGCAAGGTCAACGTGAAAATGCACTACTAAGGCAACTTAACATGGGCTCTATGTATTTCAAAGCCTTTGATAAACCAGTTAGTCACTCATTAAGTTTATCATCGCCCAGTTTTTTAACCTCTGACCTTGCGATCACAAGTTCAATGCTCCAGCAACTGAGTCGTCGGAATCGAGCACACGTGACATTGGAACACATGTCGACCATCCACATTTAACTTGGAGCGGCTTTGTCATCTAAAAGTAGTTGCATAACTAGACAACTTGTAAATATCTGGTAACTGGGAACAAAATAAAAGACTAGAAACATCACTTTCCCTCATCCACTGTTTACAAACCCTAGCCTCACTTAAAATAAAGTCATATATTCTTGAACCAACGGTTGCCCATTTCCCAAGTAAATATTTAATAAACAAATGTTTACAATTGCTATGATATGGCAATCATAAACACATCAGTTTTAAAATATAAGACACAATATTAAAATTAAGTTGGTAGCAGTTGTATAAATAATACCATGACGATTATAATTAGTGTACCAATTGATATATTCCTGATGAAAATATTTTTGGTAAATTTTGTAGAGGCTTACTTAACACATAGAGTACCACAGGGTATTTTCGGAGCATTTTCTTAACAAGATCGAAGACGATTTTGATATAGTATTGCTAGCAATATACTAAAGAGTATTATATTCTTCATTCTGGAGAGCCAAAATATTTCAAAAAACTTTTCTTTCAAAAAAGGGGATAAGGCATTTTCCGCAGTGTAGGTATAGGAGCACGGTCGCGTATACGTGGTACTCCATGGTTAATCCTAATCTCCACTTGATATATTACAAAACTCCTACAACTGGCACAGGTATAAATAGTACATAACAATGGTGTAGATCTATCCATTAATATAAAACAATGAAAAGTAAATGTTGATATGGCAGTAAACAATCATGGCAGATTCGTAAACAATTATATAGCAGGCAGTGTAGTGCATTATTCTTGAGTTAGAAAGGACTAGAGATAAAACTCTAAAAAACATACTCTCATTACCGATCAGATGATAAATTTATGGTAGAGAATATTATTTTTATGTAATATTTCCCAGGTTTACTGAATTACCGTTGTTGGCGTCTCCAAATTGTGTGCGTTTCCTTGTGTATGTGGGTTCAATTAGATGAACGCCGGTACATAATGTATCTATCCAATAGTTCCGTCATTGGACAACTTTCAGGTACAGCTCTTTCAACATTGGATAAGGTTAAAATTAATTAGTAAAGCAATTTCAGATTGGACAACGAATCGGATATCAAATTCATCATATCCTCAAACACTTGATTTTACAATCGAGATAATTTACAAGTTGCTACAGCCTACTTCCACTATATATATAAATCATATAACAATTTCTATTTGGCAATATAAAGTAAAACACCGACATACAGAATAGAGATATATGCTTCCAAGCTTGTAAATCATTTCATTTCAGTATACAGAAAATGTAAGTTAAATGTATTAAAATATCAGTAAGATATAAACTTGTGTAATTTGAAGTGAGTGGTACTAAAATGCAAGACAGGGATGTCGCTAATTTGTAAAGCCGAGTTGATAAATAATCGGCATACAGGTAGAGTTGAAAAATATTTACAATAAAAATTTAAACTATCAAATAGGTAAACAGTTTAGTAGTGAAGGTGTGCGCTCATTAGATGAACACAACAATGTACACACATGGTCAAAAATGAACCAAACAAATATATAAACAGTGCAAGAACTTTAAGATCCGGTCAATGAATGTACACACAGCACCCATATTGGGAGGTTATGGGTGCCTTGTTGTTGGACATTCACCACAAAATGGCCCTTAACTTCAATTTCACAAACCCTATCATAACCACGGACCTGAAGAAAAACTAGACCACTCACATCATAGTGAAGACGCACAATCAAAAACAACTTGCACACAAGTCAAAGAGTCACGTAACCCTCCGTGTATGCTTCATTTCTACATTGCTACGTAAATCTGCTAGTTTTTCTGTATACTCTAAGACCATAATATGGCTTGTAGTGGTCCAGAGAGCGATAGATAATTTAACGGCATATCAGCATTGACGCTATATTCAGTGCCAGATAACTATGTCTAGGTGTCATTCAGGGTATTTACGAACCATCCTGGATAACTCGCTACACTTTATGAAAGATGGCGAGACTAGGACAACATCCGATCCGATGGACGCAAACCTGCCCCAGCTTTAGACTACAAACTGGCATACCCAGGCTAACCTGTGATCACTGTCCTGCACAGACAGCTACTTGGAAAACGTTTTCCCACTAAGTAAATTCCTCTGGACAATTCTCAACCGTAAGCAATATTATTCACCGAGCAAAACTCTCCTCCAGATATTTATGCACTATTTGGGGGAACATGTACTGGAGTCTGGAATTGTCCGGGGGAATTAATCGGGGAAAGTTGTCCAGGTGGTTTTTGAATTGTCCAGAGGGAGTTACACATGGACACATATGTAATATACTGCTGATGTAGTGCGACACACATCAGCTTATCACGGGCAACATGTTGGAACAGTGTGGTCCAACCTTTTAGGCCGCCATTTTCTTCATGACTGTTTCACGGGGGGGGGGGGGAGGAGGCCGTCCAAGAAATGGTCGTTTGTCCGACCAACCCTTTTTAGACGGCCTTTTCCTCTTTTCCTTTATTACTATTGCAGAGTTCCATCCCCTGAGAAAGGCATTGGATTCCAAGCAATTTAGTGAATTCTAGCACAATAATTGATTTTAAATTCATATTTTGTACACAGTTTGGAGACTATGCTGGATACGGCAGCATTATGACAACAGTCCCTGCCCAAAGCTACACACTGAAGGTAGTAAGAACTTGCGTTATTTAATCATGTCTAAATGTAGTAGACTTGTATGTTATTATTGCGGCTTATGCACTGGAAGTACCATGACCTTCTTAACTTGCGACATAGTAGGATATTTATTTTTCAATTAGAGGGTTACTAATATAAAGAGTATCAACTCGAAGAGACATAATTTTATAGAAATTCTCCTCGGTGAGTACACAATTTGATGAAATCAAGGTTTGAGAAAATGTGGATGAACTAATTTCCCAATCAAAACATTTCCGCATAGCCATGACATATGATCTGTCTAAATAAAAGGTCAATATAAGGTCACATCTCATGATCTGAGGAGAAAAACTTAGGAAGAAACATTAAAATACTTTCATATTAACAGAGCTTAGCAATGTACAAATGCTAAGAACATTAATGTTATTGGCACACATTACTAGGTGACTACATTGGTAATGAAACTTATTTTCATTCAGTTATTTATTGGGTTATTTTGTATGGTCGGCAAAAGGAACAAATGATAAACAGACAAGTGATACTTAAACTTCAAATTGACTACTAAACAAAGGTTTTGATTGGCCAATGTAAGTATCCAAATTAGAAGTTACGATTGGTCACTATTATTACTGTAAGTATCTGTAAACGGTTTCAAAAGAGGGAGAAGACGGCATTTGAATAACACAACAAATTCAGAAAATAACTTAAAATATGCAACAAATTCTACGACATTGGATTGGTTAAACAAATAATAGTAAATCTACAATTAAATAATAAATCTTCAATCCATAGTAAAGGATGACCGGGATTATTAAGTACTACATAATGTACATCTTAAAGAACACAAAATATATTCTAACATATATAATGCATTATTCAAGTGAAGTATTTAACGGACAGCTTGATTGCTTCTACAACTCATTCTTAACTCTTTATTTAGTATGGCAGCCGCCAGTGTTTCCACTAAGGATAAAAAAGTGGGGGAGATCTTCACCCTTTTCCTTTTTTCTTTTTTTCCGGGGGGGAAAGTGCCAGATAGGTATTATATATCTGTCCCATTTGAAGTTTTTACGACACAAAGAAATAAAAGGAATGACCATCCAGAATAACTCACTACTCTTTACGAATAGATTACCGGACTAGAATAACGAGACAGATAGTCCTTCCCCCAGGACCGCTATTTAACGTTCTCACCAGGTTTGAACCAACGTAAATAACGGGTATAGCCACTGCCATAAAGACAGCTACTGGGAGACACTGGTAAGATTTGAGTGATTGTGGAGGACCAGTTGGTAATCCATCATACAAGAGAGATAATTTCCTAACAGCACTTCAACACCAAGGTTATATAGTGCCAGATAGGTTAATTGAAAATCAAGTGGATTGCGGTTAACTACTACAATAAGGTACTACCTCTCACACAAATCCCAAAGACACTATTATTATTATTTATTTATATATAAAAAATTAAAGGGAAATCCTCCAATTTATTCAAGGGAATTCCCCCATTGTAGCAGGAATCCTGCACCTAACTGAAACACTCTAGACAGTCGCTTTTGGTCAGCTTCGCAATAAAGATAGAAAATGCCCACTTCTCCAAAAGTAACAATATTACATGCAGAAAATATCTCCCTATAAACATCTTTGTGAGGGCGGTTTCAGTGAGAGTGGGCCCAATTGTCCTTATCCCTCATTTATTTGTGAGACAGGTCCCATTGGATTAATATACACCTGTGGCCTTTTTGCAGAGAGCTTGTCGAATATGGCAGCGTAGGAAATAGATTCTGTTTAAGACATAGCATGGAGGGCATCTCTTTCACAAAAGGGATCCTTAGTGAATTATTTCACACATTTTTTTCTATCTACTAAAGACTGAGAGAGATATCGGTACATCAGTTTTGAAGATTTGATAGCGCCAGATAGGTTTATATCAAAGTCCCATTCAGGGGTTTAATGATAAAAACAAATAAAAGGAATGACCATCCGGGATAACTCCCTACTCTAGTTGTGAAAAGATGGCCAGACTAGAATAACGTAGGTAGTTCTTCCCCGGACCGCTATTTTAGTCCTCAACTGATTGACGTAGGTTTAGCCTACAAAACGACATACTGTAGTTACCGGGGTGTGCATACTATTATGCAGATATATACTGGGAGCAACTAGCAAGAGTTGAGTGATTGTGGAGGGTTTGGTACCATGTTGATTTCAATGGCCTCATTGTATTTTCAACCCAGACACTCCATGTCTAATCTCTTGTAATTACATTGTGGTACATTGTGGTACATTGTGTACATTACAACATGAGAGACAGAAACAGTGTGTGGTGTACTACTGTGGTAATCCCATACACCACTGCAGCCAAGACTAAAATCAGTCCGCTGTAGAAAGCGTTACTCATTCTTGGGATTGAAAAGGTGTTACTCCATCTTTAGTTCCTATTTGTGTTACAATCAGCTATGCGGAAAGCGTTCCTCATTCTTGTGATCGAAAAGTTGTTACTCAAAATACAGAGTGCAATATTGTTGAGACAAATAATTGTTTGGGCGTTTGGACGTTAATTATGAACAGGGGGAAAAACGGGTATACAGTGACCTCATCGCATTGTCGATTGCATTAATAAAGAGCGCCCTCAATAATATGACAGTTTAGTGCTCAACTCGATTTATGTTATCAACAAGTATCATGGGTTAATTAATCGAAGGGTGTTGGTATTCTACAACAAAAATGCAGACCTTCACGTATGAGAATCCCAGGAGAGCTTTTTTTTTCAGCTCCTGGGACATTTAAGGAGCTCTCCTGGACATTTCGCCCATTTTTTTCTTGTCCATATTTCTAATACAACAGGTCCAAATGTAACAGTGTTTATATCATTAATATCGCATCGCGATTTGACACCAATATTAGCAAAGTAAAATGAGTTTTACCCTCAGCCAGGAGTAGATATCAAGTACTGACAACGATGTTGGCGTACCGCTGTAACATGCAATAAAATATTGGCAGATGGGATCACCTCAGACCAATCAATAAGCTTGACAATTAATTCATTGACAATTTTCACAAACCAACAAGTCAAGCCAAATCTTGAAGGAAACTAACTGAAAAACATAAAATTATTTGTAGACTCAAATTATCTTTCTACAAAGAGCTTACTTTACATTGACAATTTTCACAAACCAACATGTCAAGCTATATCTTGAAGGAAACTAACTGAAAAACATAAAATTATTTGTAGACTCAAATTACAAAGAGCTTACTTTACTGGAGATGGGAAGATAAACATAAACATGTATACAGAATCTCAAAAGAGAGATAATTTCCTAACGGCACATCAGCATCTAGGCTATAAGAGTGCTCTAGGCTATAAGAGTGCCATCTATGTTGATTAATTTTTATCGATTTTAATTCAAAACAAAGACATTTATTTATATATTTTTGACATGAAATTGGACCACACCAACACGCTCCAACAGAGTTGCGTGTAAACGGGATGACGAAACATGCAATTTGACCATTGAATTTAAAGAGGAGCTTGGGGACACATTTAAAACAAAAGAGTAACTCACGTTCTGTTGCATTTCACTAGACTGTCCCCCCATCATGCCCTTGCCCGAGTCATCCATCATTAGAGAGGGAGGGTTTGAGGGTGCCTGGAGACCGCCGCTACCCCCTCCGCCACCGGACATGAACCTATCCTGTAGGAAGGAACATCGTAAAGATTGCCCTTCCATACTTTTTACAAAAATGATCTACACAATTTGGATTTTAGTGGCTTTCGTCTACGACATGGCTCGACATTTGGATAATATTTTATGGAAGATTGTGGACTTGTGGCGTTTACCTGCATCATGGCTCATATAAATCAATAATAGGTAAAATAAATACAATTAATCAGACCTTCACGTATGAGAATCTTAGGAGAGCGGTTTTCAGCTCCTGGAGATTAAGGAGAGCTTTTCGCTCTCCTGAACATTTCCCACATTTTTTCTGGTCTATATTTCTAGCACAATTGGGCTAAATGTAATCGACTATAATTATATCATTAATATCACATTGCGATTTGGAACCAATATTAGCATAGCAACTTGAGTTTTACCTCCAGAAAAAAATATCTTTTCAGGAGCGCGATCCTTGTAAATGAAGGTCTGATTAATACTTTTCTACTCATTAGAAGGCTTGTAGTTAAAAGTAGGCCTGAAGACCCTAACTAATCAAAAATAACTATAAAAGTAACCATGACATGTATACATGTTGCACTATGGTGTACTGTAACTGCAATCCAGTTAATAATGTTTAATACTTCGGTCAAACTTCCAGTTCAGAATACATTATGATAGACCTCAATAAACAATTAAAACACTGTTAATTTAGTATCAACAAAGGCAATATAACTATATCCTATTTAGAGATTTAGGCCTAGGATCTAGGACAGAACTTCTCAAAAGATGTTAATACATGGTTGACCTGATATTTATATTGTATTATGTGAATTTAATGTAACAAAGCTCTAGTTTAATACCCGTTACAAATTGTTTTCCCACAAAAATAGATGTAGGCCTACATACACAATTAGAACAAATCACAAAGGTTATAGTTACAGTAATTAAAACAAACTTAACTACGGGTACAATATTAGGCATCAAAACAATAAATGATAGGCCTACTGATTCTGATTTGTTATGTTTTCAATGCCGTTTCTCCCAACTTCTTATACCAACCGATATTTACAGTAATGCAGGACATGTACTTAGTAGTGGGGGAGCAAAAACGATAAACGTAAACAGATCCACTGGTCCTTCAGAGCGAAGAACGCCAATAGTTGCGGTAGGTGGATGTAAATTATGCAATATATATCACATGTTAACAATACACATAGTTCCATGTCCTTTTTAGTGACGAAAATGGCATGTACACTGCAAACAGAAACCATGTTACACACCAAGTAAGGAGAGAAATGGACGAATGGAGGATTGGTATACCCATCACCATGGAAACCACTAAGAGCAATGGAAACAGGACAGTGTCCTGGTATCCATTTTATCAACTTCAGGGCTCGAAAGAAGAATCGAAAGGGGCAAGGCCAAAATGGCCAGATTACCAGGACAGACAGTTGTAACCACAGAGGGGGCACCTCATAGCACAGATAGTCATT
>JAODAI010194963.1:0-10616 GCA_027575025.1 Scotoplanes globosa | reverse complement strand
CTTTTTCTATTCTCAACCTGTGGGGTCCCTGGTGGGTGGGTGCTGCCTGGTGGGTGGGGGATGAATGCACGGCGGTATGTTCCAAGACGAGTAGAATGCTTGGCTTTCTAAAAAATGGCAAGGAACCATAAGAGCCCTAAGGCTCTAATTCTTGTTGTGTTTTAAAATGTGTTTTATTCTAATCTTCAGGTTGAATAAACAGAGAAAGAGTAACGATTTTAAAGAGGCGTTTAACATGCTACACGTGAAGGTAAGTTTAAACAGGGAACGCTATTTCTTTATATTTTTATTTATTTATTTTAACATTTCATGTCAGCTGGCTAGATTTGTTAGCCATTGGCTAATCTTCCTAAGAGGCCATATGACGTAACGGACAGACAGGGGATAAAGGGAACAAGCGGAGTTCCCGGAATAAACCATCTAGTTGTGGGTATGGCCATCCCATGTACACGTCAGACTGGGGATCGAACCCCGGATACAGCGGTACAAGAACATAGCCATTATCGTGTCGGGGAAACTGCCCCGGCAACTACCATTTTGGACAATAACCCCATAAACAATTACAACCCACGCAAACGAACTATTACCGCGCGTGTTAGGGTTAGGGTTGACAGGGGGGGTAATTGAGCAGTGGTAGTTGTATTACTAGTACGAGGATGGGTAATTTGCATGTTGATAACATTTTAGAAAACAGAAAATTGATTAGAAAACAAGCTGTCAGGTCAGATATTTATCAAAATTGTCATTCCTCCTACACAATCGACATCGATCTTTCGTAATCCGACCTAAAAATATAGAAGTATGTAACAGAAAGTGTGTTTTGGGCAAGGGGCGTGGCCCGGTGAGCGTCACCCTTTTTCATCAATGTGATTAGTCTACAACACAAAATATACATTGTTGGTATGCAAATTACCAATCTTCGTACATTAGTAAAAAATCACGCATCCGGATGGTACTTTCCCTAGTACGGCCATTACCACTGCGCCACAACAGATTCCTAGTAAATCAGTGATGGTCATTGGAACTATTTTCTCCAATATTTTTTAAATTGCACTAATTTGAAATACATATGCACGTGACTTTTCCATCAAATATCCGGTTGTCAAAGGATTAAAGTCATTGGAGCATGCTTAGTGGTAATCGCTACGCTCTTGCACCACTGTGACCGGGGCTCGATTCCAGGTCGGACGTGCATGTCTACAACTAGAGGTTTTACTCCATGCACTCCCGGTTTTCCCCTCTATCTCCTTGTCCGTTCGTTGCGTCACAGGGGCTTCTGGAAGATTAGCCAATGGCTAAAGAAGTTACCCTGACATGAAATGTTTAAATAGAATAGTACACAAGTCAAATTGGGCTGCATTTTGTGACAGCATATGCTTATCAATGTATAGCTTTTGTAATTTTGTTACGCCTATATATTAATTTTGTCTAATAATATTACAGAATTTAATAAGTTTACTTATTGTAATAACTGTTAAATTTCAAAATAATATAGAGTTAAGTATGTGTCCTGTTATCAAAAAGTCCTGACAAGTGATACATTTTAACATCATGAGCAGTTTAGGCAAATTTATATCGACATTGGTTAAATCACGTAGTGTATCAAACATTTAGACTACTTTAAAACTTTTAAATTGTCAAAATGTGTAAAGAGTGCGCGACGAATATATTTGCTAGACCTATACATGTAGTCAATAGCCTTTAATTGGTGAGCTATTTACCAGCCAAATTAGTAATAGATTTATGTTAACAAACTAAGGGAACTAACTGGTATATCAAAGTACCTGCGCTCTGCGTTAAAAAGGACCAGAGCGCCTAATCAACCAACGAAGGAGTTTAAGTATAGAGTGGTGATGATTATATTCCAGTGGCTCTAATTGGTATCTAAAAGGATATGTGTGGTTCATGTAATCTCTGCGATGAAAACGGCCAGAAAACATATTCATTCATTCAATTTAAATATGTCGTCTAAAAAAATTAAAAGTCTGACAAAGTTCAAACTTAATATGAAGGTTGACCCCAATGCATGCATGATTTGTGGTATACTTGGTGGGGGTCAAATGTCATTTGAGGTCAATGGAGGTCAAACACTGAAATAGGGAGTATTGATGGTTATATTCCAGTGGTTCTAACTGGTTTATCAAAGGCTATGGGTGGCTCATATAACATATGCATTGAAAAGTGTCAGGTAGCATAATCAAATCAATTATCACTAATGTCCATGTAACAGTTATTCAGTGACAGATTGAGAAGTTCTAAATAATTAAATTTAAATGTTGAAGAATTGCAACATTTTGTCCATTTTTGCCACTTACTAAGGCATTTGCCAACTCTATCGAACGTGTTCATTTTTCAATGTTATGGTTTAACCCTCTGTAATAATAGTTCCTTTCAACATGTTTTTTTGTATGTCAACAAGTGTGCAGATTTTCATTTAAAAAAAATCATTTTCCGAAAAAATATTTGAGGGACATCCGACCTATAATATTTCCATATAATATTGATTATACATTAGTCTTATTTGTGTCATTCTTAAAGTGTAATTAATATTAGACCAACATGTCAAGCTCCATCCACCTACCTACATTCTTCGTATCTCCACATCTATATATCATCGTCACCCAAACGTGGCGTTTTCTAAGCTAATATATTTTTAATGTACAATTATATTTTTCATTTGAAATTTAATCACTTCTGTCTGCCAACTTTCTCGTTAATAGGCTATCGGAAGTTGTATTATATTGCATCCACTGGATATAGGACAATCTAACGATTACAGTTTATTTTCCCAAATACTTGGGTGACGTGACGTCGCATAAATTCCAATTTAAAATCTTCAGTTGGTCGTACCACGAGTTGATTGCAAACCAAATGTTTCTGTGCAGTGGTTGTTCAATTATTAGGCCATTCTACCAAATCTATCACCAAATCAAATATATCACTCTCTCATCTATCAACGTAATTACAGTTGGGATGATCCTCTCTTATTTGATGCCCCGGGCTACCCACCAATGTACCATCTATGGTCGCCGAAACAAATGAATAATCAATGTCCCGCTATCAAGATGTCCCGAGAACTCGCCGATTGGCATAATAGGCCATCCCGTGGTTCTATGTTAATATATTCATCGGGCGTGCGGCTACTAGACACAATCAACCTGCCACTGACGAACAACAGGACGCAGGGGGCATATGAATAAAATATGCAGCTCTTCACTGACTGACACAGGTACTGGTGGTGTTGCCTCACTGTCCGTGTGCTGGAGAAGGCCGCAGTATAGATGGCCGCTCGGTATGCCGTTTTATTATTTAGACCGTTTTGCTGGTGGAAGTTTTAAAAATTGATAAGTGTATCTCTCGGGTCGTTTTCATTTTAATGACAAACCATTAACGTCATTCGACAAACAACGATCTATAGTGGCTGTGTCGTTTGGGGCCAGGGTGTATCGTTAAACTAACGACGTGTTCTCTAATGTGTCTTTGTTAATGCACTAGGCTGCGTCGTGTTGGGTTTTGGTTGGCAGGTTGACGATTTGTCGGTTGCCATGCACGTAATATTGATCACATTCAATTGGACATTGAATACCAGACAAAAATAAATATGTCGCTGAATAGGTAGGTGAATCGAAACCATAAAGTTGACAGGACATCTGGACTGCACTTTGACACTAGCTAGTCGGGGGTCAGGGGTCAACGGGGCATGTTATAAATAAATACACTTTTCGCGGCGTATTCGCTGCGTAGCCCAAAGTTCGACAGACGAAAAGAATCACGTTAATGTCAAGATGATTTATTTGTAGGTGTAAACAAATTTCGCATCAACCAACCTGTCTAATTTATACACACAACACATGTTGAATGGCGGACTTAGATTGGGTTGAGGACACGTGTAGTAGAAGAGGTGTGGAACAAAGCCTCTGCAAAATAGTGATCGTCAACATACTACTTATGCACTCGGATTGGATCACCGCTGTGACGTAGTTGCCGAGTAAGTTGGACAATGTTAAATAATTTTTGTTGTGGGTGATTTTCGTATGAAAATAATTCAATATGATGGTAATAATTATGACAAGTAACCACATAAGCTTATGACTACGTCCCCTGTAGCGACGTTGATGATGCCACGGTACTGCAATCCACGTCATACACGAATGACGCAGTTATGTTACCAACATTTTACAAGGTGCGAATTTAATTATAAACTTTAGACAGTAGGAAGCAGTTTAGTTGCTAACATGACTTTGTTTTGTATAATTATTTACTCAGCATAATTAATTAGCTGCTGGGCAGACGCCAGTCGTCAAGTATTATCCCAATAATTACGGACCACCTATGTTATAGCTTCGCGCCAGAAAATGGCACCATTTCGGCACATCAAGAAATTAAAGTTCCTAATGATGTGCTTTCGTGGTTGCTTGTGTCAAATGTTTCTGTCATATCGATTTATGGGTCACTTTTTGAAAGGGAAACAAGTGGCCAGTTACTTGTCGTTGTTCTATGTATATATAGGAGTGGTACCACTGGTTAACCCGCTCTCCTATCAACGGTGTATGCATACACACCGACAAACATGCTCGACTCCGCCGAGAACGCGGCGTTATCTGCACAAACCGCATTGACAGCCCAGCGACCAAGCACTCCACAACATAAATTCTTTTTAATTATCCACAAACGAATCGTAGCTGATGTCACAGCGGCCTTTAATTGATGCTGTGACAGTCTCATGGCCGGTGTGCAACCTGCTAAGAATAAAAAGAATCGGCGACACCAGCAATACGGGAGAGGGGCAGAGTGATTTGCCGAAACCAACTCTCGAGTACACCTGGTATCGAACGGCTCTCGAAACCGTTTCTCGGCGGTGATAAAACCATCCCTGCGATTTTGACACAATCTCCGACTTAATTAGACGTTCTTTTGGCATTAATCATTCATCTCCCACCACACTCGTTCACCTGCTTATTGCAGGGTGTAGTCGGTTATCGTTGCCGGGGCGCGTGGCCGGACGCAGGACTTACGACCGTCCTGACGTTCCTGTCTGCGTCGGGCAAAGCCGAGTTGTTTACTGTAGTCAAATCATCGAAGCATTGCTAAAAGCCAGTCTCCATCGAGCTCGGGACGGCCACGTGCCTACCGTGTTGCATGGATGGATGTAAGTATCTTGCAGTATCGCCAGGGCCTGTTTCGCTTGCCGTATCGGGCCCCGGGCAGCGCTAAGACGCAGCCGATATGAGGAGACCTATTTGCTATCCGCGGCCTCTTCTCTCGACCCCATCTGCGCGGTTGGAGCGACACGTTTTCGGCAGAGGGTCGCGGTCTGGCTTTCCTTCAATGAAAAAGCTAGAATCTGTCGAGATAACGCAGATATTATAGGTCCTCAGAGGGAATATAACAAGCGTGCGACCATTGCACACACATAGCGAGCAGCTTGACAACTGCAACCTGACATGGTTTCGTCATGAATTATGCCTACAGCCATCCCCACTCGTTATTTATTCCCGTACTTTCATGTTTGATTCAATATCCGCCATATGTCCCTTGTCGTCTATGTATATCTATCTTTACATGGTTTCTTTTCCATCTACTATCCCATGCATCATACTTACCCTTATAGGATCATGTTTTGATTCGCCTTTCTTCGGGTTTCTGGAGGATTAATGAGCCGATTGCTGTCTACTCCGTCGTGTTATCGAATTCATTACGGTCGCAAGGCATGTGGGTATATGTAGGTGGATCGTCCGCGGATTTATCTAGGTCCACGTCCGTTCTCCGTGTTTGAACTAATGTTGATGATCAAATTAATAAGTACCTGTCGATTGTCCCGTTACATGGTCCGTTTTGTACCCAGAGAAGATGCACACGGGCTGGTATGTATATATGTTCCCGGGAACACAAATACGTGCTCCTGTCGCGCCGTGCTGAGAATGGGTAATTCACCGGCGTCACTTACAAACACGAACAATCCGGATCGCCTTTCAGTGAAGTTTATAAAATACAATAATTCGCCGATACCATTTACAATTACCAAATCTAGAACAGCGTTTCTTACTGATGATATAATTCGTTGCAGCAATCAAAAAATACTGAAATCGACCTATAAATATGTCGATCGGTAGCAACTGGGTTGGACCTTCTGCTTTACGTCAGTTCTATGTCTAAATGTCAGATCGAAAGGGGTTGATATCAACTATTGTTCACATGTTAATTAAAATATTTGAAAATTGTGTCAGTTCGATGGTTTATTATCAGTCGCATTTTAATATTTATTTAAACAACTTCATATACACATGTATATATATGATATATATATATATATATATATGTATATATATGTAAGATGTGGAATATATATATATATATATATTTATATATATGCCACATATGTTATAGGATCGGTACATTTTTATTATAGGTGTATCTAGGTACTATACTAGTAATTCATATATTCGTATTATTTGAGCACAACTTTTATGTTTCGCTATCTCATTATTCCCTGCAATTTGTGAATAAATTAACAATAGTTTCAACCCCCATTTGTTTGTATCTTAGGTTGTACTGATGGTGCCAATGCCCATGGTGCAATTATATTGCGACAGTATTATGTTGTTTTTTGTTGACTGATATTAAATTGTCTGTAAATGTCATTCAATGATGAGATTCAAGACATATGCATATTAAGAGTATATAATATTAATAATATTTATTTTTAACAACGAATCCCAAAATAAAATATAACAATTGTCAGTTACCTAGTTACTACGCGAGCTTTTGATAACGTATATACCTACCCTATATAGGTTTATATATATACATATATATGTATATATGGGTAATCATACGTATGTACTCCATTCATGATTATTCGTATTATGTCAAAAGGAAAACTTTACATCTTGAATAATGAATAATTATGTTCACGTATAAATATTTTTAGATGTTTAGAACATAACAGTTTTGTCACAGATATAAATAGAATACAACCAGACACAACGCATAGCTATTATATTTGCGTATATCTCTATGGTTATGTAAACCATGTGGCGAACAAGGTCATCTATATTTGTCATGGTAAATGGGTCCTTCAAATACTATGACATTGGGTGATATTATTTGGCCAAAGAGGAAAATATGAAAGATAATTTGAAATATTCAAATTTATTGAACCACGGATATTTCGGCAATCGAAAGGCTATTTATGTGCACTCGTTGGCACCACATTATAATAATACGTGTACAGCATTGATAGTGCCCAACTCTATTTTTATTTTAACGCACTATAGCTGACATTACGTGTATTGTAACAAGATTATCATAATTGGGCCAATTAATATAACTATTTAGCTATTTTAACAAATATTAAATTATTTCGGATTATTTCGGCGGTTTTAACTTTATGCCCGTGTTCTACGTCGATTAAACACATTGACGCCAATCGTTACGGTGTATACACATATAATCCAATATACGTGGCGATAATTGTCCTAATATCGTATTTTGCACTATTTCACTAACGAATTTTTCCTAAATTTACCGTATTTAAGTAATTGTTTTATACCTTATTTTAAAAAAAACATAAATTTAAATGGCAACCGTAGATTGGGTCACCAAAACTGTGGAATATCTACAAATTGTGCAGACGAAGGGGGTCCAATGGTTTCCATTGAATATTCGAGTCGAAATGATGACGTCATATCATATAACTGCCCTATACATAAATATACTGTATTACTGCACGCTAAAATCATCAATTTACCCCATAATTTGTAAGTAAAAGAAAAAAATGGGAACTTTTAGTTTCAAACGAGTGCAGTCTGCCCCCGTTTTGCTCCAAACGCCGCACCTGATGTGATCACCTGCCTAGCATGCGTCCAACACGGATACTGCGTGCTGACTGCACTATACCTATAAAATGGTGCTATTTTACGCTAAATACCCATTAATTAAACCCATCCTACTCACGGGAAACTATATTTTTCAGATTTTTTTTTTCTTTTCCACCTAGAAGACTTCATACTCTATGGGAATAATAGGACCAAACTTCCGAGTTTGGCATATACCTTGTCGAGACGGGAGGGTGACGATACGCACCCCATACCGCCCTGTGCTTTCTCCTATAGCGAAAATAGCGTGTATTTCCCATTGAAATAACACAAAACCGATCAGCGTTTTTCCGTTCTATCAAATTATATATATATTTCAGGAAACTTTTCAATTATAAAGGAATTAGGAAGTCAATATAAACAGTGATTTTTAGTACATGATGCCTAAATGTCGCTAGCACACGTCCTATGGGTGGACCAAGTTTGGCCACGCATTGGCACCGTTCTTGTTGTTGATTTATGTGGGAATTTAATCGACGTCAATTGGAACGTCACAAATTGTATATATTTTACGAAAAATATATATTTTCTTTTAAGATTTTGCGATTGTTTTAACACTTGGGTTACTTTTACGACATTTTGTGATATATATTTCACGTACGGTATCAGGCGAATGACGTATAATCGGGTGACGTCACGACCTGACTCATTCAAACTCAACCACCACTCTTCAGAACGACCAGCCAAATTAAAAACAAGTACTTAACATTATTTACATCGTTTGCAGTAACTTTTTAGAGTAAAATTGTTATTTTTTTCGAAAAAAATAAGGCAAATTTGACGAAAACGATTCACTTACATTCTTGTCCGAATAAAGTATATAGTGTTAGCTACATAGCTCTCATATCTTCCTCGTTTCTATATAATATTATTCACATTGCTAGTACTATGAATGAATACAACTTTCATCGTGCTTAAAAATAAATCATTTATTTTCCGTTATTTAACAACAAACATAACATAAATTGTCCCGCAAATATTTGACTTCAATATCTCATTTCACACAGGTTTTCGTACATTCGCCTATCGTAACAGCATTACGTAGCCTTGCATGTATGCCTTGTGTGTGTCGTACATCTCCCATCTGTACCTATTATTCACTATTCACTGTAGTGCATATACAACATTAATGCTATTCCACACACCTGATGAAAATCACCCCAACATTTTTTCAAGGTCATAAATTATGGTTCATTTTTAATATTGATATGAATTCCGTCTCTCTTTGTGCGATATCGCATCGTCTATTGTTCTCAGCTTTATTGCGTGCTAAATGTGACACACGCAGGCCGAAGTCCGACTTCATTTTAATCGTAGCTCCCCGTAATACACTGCGGTGCTGTCGAAGAGATTTATATAACAAGTTATATGGAATACAAAAACGACAAGTCGTTTGAATGTTGGACCGAGTCGTCTATGCGTGTTATTTCTATTTCCATCCCTTGACTTATTATTCATAAGAACAATACGCACATGTGTGCACATAATTTCCACGCCCATCTCATGTGGTTATAAGCTAACAGTGAACTAGGTACAGGTCCAAGTGGCTGTGACTTCTCCTTTGTTATGGGAGGCTTATCCATGGATGCGGCACAAATCGTCCTAATTAGACAATCACTGCTGTTTGCCTCCCAAATGTCAGAAAAAGTGTTACCCCCATGCTAGCATCCCAGTTATCCGGCAACCAATTCATAAACAACTGTTGAACCTTTTGTTATGTGACCGTATGGTACGGTATGCCTATGGCGATTGTTGCTCCGCGCGGTGCAGGCGTTGCCTTCCCCGGCATAACCCGCGGGGTTGCCCAGCTCAATATCGCGAGCGGTGCTCCAACGACAACAACAACATACCGCCCCCAGTCCCGTTTTCCGCAAATTTGGACGTCAACTTTTCTGTTTTCCAAGTTTTTTAATTGGCTTCTAATGTTGTAGAACAAAGTACTTTCGAGGGGTCCTTCCGTGGCTAGGGCAATATTATCGACGGAAGCCTTCCTTCGTCAATCATGACAATGGATTCCAGTAGATTTCATACAACTTGTCACAGGTTAAACTAAAACACATGGTGCGCCTCGGTCGCACACACTTGTTCTGCACTTTTGCCGGAACATGGTAACGCACGTGCCACCTTGCCGCAATAATTGCTCCCCGACCATCGACTAACAAAACCCGTGTCTGTTTGTAATTTTTGCATGATCAGATGATTCTGTGACTGCTCCGTATGTAGCGGGGACTCTGCCGGTGGACCGCGCTGTCGCAGCAAGACACCATAATCCCAGCCGGCCTCGTGCACCATTGCAAAGCCAAATTAGTGAGTCGGTATTCCACCTCAACCGTTAACCGGCGGACAGCCCGCCATTGGTTTCCGAACAATACCGAAAATTGATTAACAGGAAGAATGTACTGTGCTTGTTTATCGAGCAACTTAACACATTCTAAACATTTGAACCGACCGCCTATTGCACATACATACATAATGAATCGGCTTGCGACTTAATTGGATTCGGTCTTCGAATAATGATGGGATGGGAACATTGATGAATTACTATCGATGATTAGACGCAAAATGTATCTGGTTAAGAAACAGATACGATTGTTTAGCCCAACGCTCGTCTAAAAAAAACAGTTTATTATGTTTCATTGTCTGAGATGTGGCATTAATTATACAAGTTTAATTACATGTTTTACGGAAGCAATACTATAATATAATATGTTCACTATCGATATCAAACATATGATCATG
>JAODAI010194852.1:0-10616 GCA_027575025.1 Scotoplanes globosa | reverse complement strand
GTGTTAAAAATATTTTCTAATGCCAAATTTGTATTAATTTAGTTTATTACAATTATAATTAATCAATATTGACTCTCATTTCTACAAAATATTGTAATATTTGAGAAATAAGAGGGTGGTGAAAACCACCACACCAATTTTAATTGGTGTGTACAATTCGGCAGTGCATTGACTTAGCACACACTTTTGTATATGACCAACATATTCAGTATATAAGCCAATGGATATAAGATTACAATTTACGAAACTTAAATGTTGTTTTACACAATTTGAAAATACTAAATCTAACAAACAGTTTTGATTTTTAGGTAGAAATTGCTTACCCTAGTCCTAGGGTAAGTGAGGGTTTTTTCGGCCATATGTGGGGGTATTCGGCAATTCTTACATTTTTACCTCAAAAAGGTGCCATATTTTAAATATAAATGTTTCTTATTTTAATTATAATTGTGTCTTTTATCATGTAAACACGATTATTTAGAAAATATATAACGTTTTGATGTGAAATTTTGAGCTTAGACTTGGTGATGCTGATTTTTGTTAAAAATGTTCATTTTCTTAAAATGGCAGATAAGAACGGTTGCCTATTAAAATTAACATGCTCTAATACTATTTTGGAAAAACAAATTTGTATTACTTCAGTGTATTTTACGGATCAACTACTGTACATGTATAGAATATCCGCCACTCTGGGTTATTTTGAGAACGACAATACACTTCTATACAAAACAATGAAATGGCAAGAGAGGCGGGGTATTCTATAGTTGTACTGTACCTATTTTACAATAATAATAAATCAATATTGACGCTCTTTTCAACAAAATACTGCAGTTTTTGAGAAACAAGATGGATGGTGAAAAACACTAATTTGAATTGTGTAAAATTTGGCAGTGCATTAAGCGCATTGACTTAGCATACACCTTAGTTTAATATGTTGTTAAATAATGTGATCATAAATTAAATTATACCATGATAATCTGTGTTATTTCTCTGTTCTTTTCATATAAAAAATATGTCTGAAATGTTAAATAAATAAACATAAATACCGTTTACAATCCAGTGTGTTTTGTTTTCTTTTGTGTTGTTGTCTTTTGTGTTGTTGTCTTTTATGTGAACCACGCGTCACTAATATATCCCCACAAAAATGTAAACAACAATTTTAGTCCGTTGGTTTGAGCGATCATCGCGATGTCATACCAATGGACCAGGACGCTTGTTCGTCCAAGACTAGAATACGCTGGTGCTATCTGGGATCCATACGAAGCCAACAGCAAAACTGGATTGGAAAAAGTACAGCGACATGCAGCACGTTTTGTCTGCAACAACTACAAGCAGAATGCCATTGTTTCCGAAATGTTGAAATCTTTACAGTGGGATTCATTGGAGCTCCTCCGCAGAACTGAACTTTGACTAATCGCAATCTACAAAGAAGTGACATATTTCGGCTAGTTTAGGCGTAACTTTACAGCTGTAATTCCTTTTTTAATGTTGGTTAATTTTTAACTTGAAATCCCCAGCTTTTTATTATTATTTCAATCAAACTTTTTCACAAAAATATTTATTAATTGCAGTCTTGTTTAGACCTATTTTTTATGCCATTTAGTTCATTTGGAAAGGGAAGCCCTTAACTTTTTTATCACAATCACCAAAATTCACCTATCTAGGGTAGTTGACTTATTTCTTTTTCATATGTTTGGTTAATTATGAACGGGAAGCGCATAATTATTTCGCATATTTAAAAAAGTTGTATGTTTAACTTTTAATATTTCTGCCGGATACTGAACTGAATTCATATTAACTTGATATGCGACGGTGCTTATTAAACCGGAAGGTTTAGAAAAGAACCGTTATTAAAACACAATCGATCAATTAACATGAACCATATAACACAACCTATCATATTTAAATAAATACAAACATGTAAATAAACGGAACACATTTTTTTGCTTTTGCAAGCAACTTCAGATCATTGGTGGAAAAATCCTGGGCCAAATGTTGCGCTGTTTGAGTCATTTAGACTTTCCATTTCATCATCACCACTGCCACTTCTGGACATACCAGCACCTGTTGATTACACTTAAGCTCAGACCCCCTGTATCATTTGGGAATTTCCTTCGTAAAATAAAATCGCTGCAGTTCTCTGAGACTAACGATACTATGGGTTTGCTCTCTAATTTGTCAGAAATCAGCGGCAATGATAAAGGAATTGGGGCATGTTGTTCTTTGTGCTGGTATCACCATCAAATGGTTAAGCCATGTATTAAGCCTGTCAGTTCTAGTATAGCATTTACCAATGCAATGGCTATTGAAATATACAAATATAAAGTTAAAGAGAACATTATGTGGCAAAATTGAATTGATTTATTGTGGCCAAGATTATTTCCATCCATTCCGTTTTTGAAGATTCATCACATGCCCTACCACTACATCCGATTCCTTGCAATCTGCCCTACCGGTATCCATAGCTGAAACAAGCTCCGATTCCTTGCAGACTGCCATACCGGTACCCATAGCTGAAACAGGCTCTGATTCCCTGCAGACTGCCATACCGGTACCCATAACAGAAACAGGCTCTGATTCCTTGCAGACTGCCATACCGGTATCCGTAACAGAAACAGGCTCTGATTCCTTGCAGACTGCCATACCGGTATCCGTAACAGAAACAGGCTCTGATTCCTTGTAATCTGCCATACCGGTATCCGTAACAGAAACAAGCTCTGATTCCTTGCAGACTGCCATACCGGTACCCATAACAGAAACAGGCTCTGATTCCCTGCCATATCTGCACCCATAACAGAAACCGCTCCAATCTCTCCTCAAGATGTCTTGAGTGGATTGAAGCAAACAAATAACGACCCACCAAAGCATGTCATTGATAAAGACAGAGATTATGAGTCACATGAAGACTATAAACCCCTTGTAACAGAACATGTTTCATATATTGAGACCTGTCTAAATGTAGGCCGTATTGGGCACGTAATAAACACAGATTTAAGGCAGGGTGTGAATACGAATTAAGTTCACATCCAGCTAGTATGGAGACCAGACTGGATGCACAACATGATATAATAAAAATATTTATTAATGATCAAACACAGTAGTCAGAATAATAATAACACAAAGGTTTGCAATTTCGTCAACACAAGAATATATATCAAAATAGCAATACAGGTAACCTTTCCCGTATAGCGGTTCTCCGTTATCCAGGGGTATTTGGGAACATGTGCAAACATGGGATTTAAAATGCAAATATCTTTCTGTTTTCTTTGGAAACCAACACTATTATTGGCCTTTAGGGTAAAGAAAACAAACAATTGCCAATCAGATTGATTTTCGGTATATCGTTGACGAAAAAAGCAAAATTGTCTTATTAAGCTGGAGACCCCCTCGCTTACCCTAGGCCCATGAAGGAAGTATTAAAATGATAAAAATATATCATTGTGAATTACATTTAGGCCTTGTTTAATCACCCCAGGAACACAAACTTTGAAGGCAATTAATCTTAATACAATATTTCGTAATCGAACAGCGACGCAGCGCATGCCTACAGTGCCCAGTTCCGTTACCACGGTACAGGATTCTATTGTTCGTTCAGGGCTCGAAATAAGAATGGAAAGGGGCAAGGCCAAAACAAAAAGGCACCAAGGCCAATAAGTAGTATGTATGCTGTATCAGTGAGCTAATACAGCAGGGCATAAAGGCAAAATGGCCTTTGGTGTAAGAAATTTTTGAAAGGCACCAAGGCCATCTGAAGAGGCCCGGAAGCCATGTTCTTCGGTGCCTCCGGTTATTTCGAGCCCTGTTCGTTTGTTTTGCTTCGTTGACTTTGGTGACCTCCTCATGCATGCAAATTTTGAGACTACGAAAAGGCTTATTATAAGATACACCCTACGACCCCCGGGAGAGGTCCGTCATGGGTGCGTCATGTCAAACATAATTCAGACGGAGGTGCATCAAGGGACAAAACTGGTCGGTCAGAAAATGTCACGCAAACATGTGCGTGGATGGACGGTAATGGTGAGTCACAAAATGTCTGGCATGTGCGTCAATGTTTCTTTCTGTTTCTGTAGAATACTGGACTGGACTCGTAGCTTGAGTATAGCGTTCAGGATACACTATAATGGTATCAGATGTGATCATGGATGGTCATCTAGGGTGATTGACCAGATATGTCTAGGTAGGTATGAGTGATCCTACCCCGGGACCGCCATTTATACGTTCCCATCCGATGGGCGAGAGTGCACATCAGTCTTTGGCCATTTTCCCAAAGGCTGACGGAGAGGTGAGGAATTGTAGATCACAATTGAATTAACAATCATAATCCACAATTGTTATGAAGAACCTGAAACGAACCTGTTAGGATTCGAACCCGGGCCTCCTTATTGCAAGTCGAGCACTCTACCGCTGAGCCAGCTCACCTCTCTTATACGTCCTGATTATGAAGTTAGTCGATCGGATCGGCCACGCGGCCGGTGTGACAGTCACAAAAGTACCCCCTATAATTTATAACGTGTATTGGGTGGGGGACTAAATATGCTGGATATTCAGCCATTGTTATTAGTCCTCCAGGACGTTTAATCCTACTGTATTGTGAAGACTTTAAATCCTAGAACTCTGATTTATCATTGATCAATTAAATTATGCAAATTTCCGTCGAACTTTCTGAGATCAGAGACAATCCGTCACATACAGCTGCTGCGAGATCTACGGCTAACAATTATTTCAAATGCTCGCTGCTGATAATATAGTTTTCGCGTCTATTTTTACACAGTATTATACTGTTGACCGAACACATTTAGACCGTGGGCTGAACATATTTAAGTTCTATAAGTATTTTGGTAATTTTGTTGAATGACTGAAACATAATTAACCAACGTTACTGGCATTGAGTAATATAAAATAAGTTTTCGATAAGTTAATACTACTTTATTTAGACCTCACAAGAAACTGGTAAAATCCACTCAAAAATGGCCTCGAAAATGTCAGTTGTTGTTATCATCATTATCGATTACGTATGATTTGGATGGGGAACTTCTCCCATAGGGGGGTCTTTTCCCACTGTCTGTACCACAGTGGCAATATTAGCCTCCCGGACTACTTCCATAGGGAAGACTGTATATATCATATATAGTGTATTTAGTCTAGGGAATTTTTCCCAAAGGAGGACTTTTGCGATTATGCCTAGACAAAATTAGTCGGGATACCTTAACGAGGTTTAACACATGAGCAGTGCTCGCGGCTCGGTTTTACACTAGAATATCTGCATGTTATTACGTCATTCCATCAAATTTAACAGTATTATAATATACGAAAACCCACTGCTAAATCACAACCAGTGGATTCAAAAGTGTTACCACCATCATCAATCACGTTGAATGGGGGGTCTTCTCGAGTCCCATAGTGGACATCCCACAGGCTGTCGTACGACAGTGACATTGGCCCCATGGACTATTCCCAGATGCCGGATATATAGCGTATTTCAGATATTGTTGATTATATTACAAAGGAATTTGATAATATGGAATATAGGCTACTATCAGGATGTGTCTTGATCTTTCAACTTTTATACAGTTAACCAAAAAATACTTCTTAACAAACTGGCATTTTATGGCATCCGAGATTTGGCCTCAGTATGACCTGTTCGCTATTTAGTCTTGATTGTTGGAAAACCGCTCTATGGTATAAAAAAGGGACATTTTCGGCTATTGTAGAATAACATGTGGTGTTCTCTAGAGATCGATAAGGTTAGCAGGGCCTCTTTATTTATCATCTACCTTGCTGATCTAATAAATTAAAAGGTATTTTTGCAGCAGTTTGTTATGTAACCAGGGACCCTGTTTCATGTGCCTATGGTTAGTGACGAGCTCAGTATTATATGTCAGTAACTGATTCAAAGTTAATTCAAGACATCACTTTATCAATTCATGATCGGGAAGTCGTGTACGGTGTTTGGCAATGACAGCGTCCGAGTCCGATTGGTAATTTCTGGACTCCAATTTGAATTAGAAAATCAATGATTATATGTAACAAGGTTGCTAGAACATTCAACTAGTGTTGTACTTTATAAGACCGTAGGGACTTTATTCAACTAGAAAAAGTAATTTATATTTGAATGGGGGTAGGACAGAATTTAACAGACGTCGATTTTCATGTGTTGCAATTAGTGATTGTAATGATTTACCTGTCGAATGAAAGAATGCCAAATCGTTATCCATTTTTAAACATTTTTAAACGTTTGATCAATAATGTATTTCCTTTTTAATATGAAATTTATCATATGATATGTGTTGTACTATTTTTTCTATGGTTAAGCTTATGAGTAATGCCTTTGATTTATCTTTATTATTTTACCATAGTAATTTTATAAATGTATTATAATTTATAACTTACACTTTTTAGCAAGGGACTCTGGGACGATTATCTCTACAAAGCTAACAGAGTTACCCAGTTAACGTTTTATTATTATAAAGACTGTGTTGAAAGGGATTTTAGGCGAGCTGTGGGGGGTATATGGTCATGGCTTAGGACAGAGGGAGGTGGAGAGCGTTGGCCAAGGATGCAGCTGTTGGTTAAAGTATTATTCCTCACCCATTGTTATGGATTAACGAGGTAGAGAGAGAGAGGGGCCTATTGATTAAAATAATTATATTTAATCAGGGTTCCTGGTCAAATATTATGCATGTTTTTCTTTTCTACTATATAATACACGCCTACAGGATCCTGTTAAAAAGTACTCTTCAAATTCCGGCCTAAAGATTTGTTAGCTGAGGTTACTGTAATAGTGCTGAAGGCGAAACTTATTGCTGTAACTTAGTTGCTACCGTTCATTAAATTAGGGCAGGGTATGGACATTAGTATAATTATATCATTAGCCTGACTTAAAGTTAAATATATATTAATATGGACAAACATTTGGAATGGCATATATCATCGTAATACATGTAATACTATAGGTTACATTTTTAGTCCGAGAGATGTACGCCTAGCATGTACTAATGTGCTACAACGTTAACCTAACCTGGTCATTTTCAATATGCCCAGCTGCTAGTTAATATATTTAGGGCAATACATTTAAAGTTATGTTAGTCAGCCGCAGCCAGCTATTTTAAAACCACTTTATAGGAAGGCCACCGTGATTTAACTATGACCATGCTATTTGTTATTGATCAGGATTTCCAGGTTAAATCGACCATTTTGTTCAAGGTCTTTTAGGGACTTGAATCATGCATGGTATAGGATTTGTATACGTTCGTTGCTCGTGTTGCAGAATGTCATCTTTTTGGAGGGTTACGACAAGGAAGGGCACGGTTTACCCCTGCCATATTGAATATTTTGTTCATCATACAGGGTTAGGGTATAGAGATGCATAATGGTGCTATAGTTTCTTCCTTTTAACTAGGCCTACATAAGACAAATCGGTCAAATAGATTAATTGATTGTGTTTCGCGAAAAAGTGGCACATCACACGGTTTACATATTCTAAAACGTTTTTGTATAATTATTTTATTGTATCCTTTATGCATAATCAACAACAACCCTATTTTATAACATTGTCATGAATAGCCATATACATGTGAATTATTGAGCATATACAAGTATTATAGGCATATATGTATATAATGGGGCACTACATTAATTATGCATAATTTAATTTACATTTCATTGTTATAATGTATGATGACGTATAATTTATGTTTTGTATTGAAAAGGTGGAAATATATTTTGAATTGAATTATAAAGAAGTTTTATACTTTGTCCAGTAATGTACAACTAAATACATATATAGCGGCCATGAAGTGATTAACGAAAGAAAGAATGTAATACTCATGTAGTCAGATAATATATTATAAGACCTTTTAAAATTCAGAGGACGGCGCTATTAAACCGGAAGGTTAGAAATGAGCCGTTAAACATAACCAACAACAACAAATATGAAAATGTAAGAATTATACCCCAATTTGGTGAAGTATATGCACCCGTCAGTGAAGCTTCCAACGAAGGTCTGACGAAGTTCGAAAGTAGTGACACCAGAATACCCGGGCCGACAATGTTACAACATGTGACATATATCGGTTACCATGGCATATATATGTTTACTATAATACATGTGCCATAGCGATTATATATGCAGGATAGATAACTGAATACATGTGCCACAGAGGTTATATATGCAGGACAGATATGTTTAAACAAGTTAAATCCTCCCCGGGCTCTGACGGCCCATCAGGTGCCGGTGCTTACTACTCCGGTTTCTGTAGCGCAAGCGGATGCGAGCCAATTATGACTCCCCATGAACTGGACGCTGGTCCCATCGCAGGTAACTCACCAGCAAATATGGTACTCATTTTTCCAGTCTCAGTGAAGCTGAGGTAAGGGATAAAGTGTTTTTGTCCAACAACACAACACAGCGCTCAGCCGGGAATCGAACCCGGGACCCCTGGCACTCAAGCCCGACTCTATAACTATTTAGCCACTTATTATTACGTTATATGTTATATTTATTATAATATTTTGAGAAACTATATCTCATGGGGAACTTCACTTTTTTTTCACAATGGTCAAATTTGACCATATATTGGTTAACTATGCACCGACTAAGTTATGGTCAAATTATGTATGCAACTTGACCATAGTGAAAAAAAAAGATTTAGAGTGCATGATTCATACATATCCTAATAATATTGTAATTGGTCTTATTAGCTTTAATTGTGTGTTTCATCTATATCGTCCCACAGAAGTATTATGTTGCAGGGGGTACCATGATACAACAAATGTGTCCAAATTTCCCATACCACTGTGGATTCTGTCTTTAGAATACTAAGTAATAAAACAAATTTACAACACCTAAATCAAAAATATAATTTAATATGAGTGCAAATACTCTGTAGCCATGCAAAGCTTTTAAAGTCACAATTAAGTCGTATTCATATAGGAAAACTGTTGCCAATGTAGTCAGTTGATATAACCATCATGCATAACTCCTTTCAAAATATGCCCTTAAAATAACCATATAGCTGCATTATCATAGACCTTGTTAAGGTCTCCCGACTATCTGTCTTTCTCTAATACGGATGTTCTATTTTCTAACAGTTCGTATATTGTTATGTATATCCTCTGATCAATAAATACCTCTGATTTGTATACCCCACTGATCTGTCGGTCGGAGACGGGCGAAATGGCAATACTATTTTATATACACAAACAAACAAACAAATTGTCGGTGACGGTCTTCATATGGCGCACTCTGTGTATTATTCAACCCGGTATTACAGGTAGTTGAAGTAGTTAACCGATCGCCGCTCGACCTTGACAAGGTCTACATTATCATAGCACTCAATATGTAGACTACCTGTATTTTGGTCTTCTATCAAATTTAAATTTCAGTTATTATGTCGGCCGCTGACAATATTGTGATTTAAATGGGACATTAAAGAGGATTCCGTTAGCTTCATTTTGATACCACAATTTCAGTAGACTATGATATTCGAAAGTTGCTTAAAATTGGAAGCGAAAGTGTTAATTTTCACAGTTAAATTTAAATCACTAATACCATAACTTATATGTTAACTTGTATGGTTCAAAGTTATATTACATAATGTTGTGCAGTGGTTTTCAATTATTAAAATGATAGTTGGAATGATGTTGTCTTGGCTTTTCAAATTCAATAATAATGTGGGTTTTGGAATGAATATTTATCCAAATCTTGTTAAAAAAATGATATCGGTGCACAGTAATACTGCGTGTAGTTTAGTCTGCGCCTTAACTTAAATAATAATTCCACAAAAGTTACAATTTACCCTATTTCCGCCTTAATCGTTTCATAAACTGATACTGTAGTAAATGCATTGGTATAAGTACACACTCAGATTGAAAATGGTTAATCATAAAAATAATATTTTGACAAAAATGACATAAATTTGATGAAATATGCCTTCATCTCGAAATGAAAATCGCGGATGTAATCAGAATACAATTGTATGTCCTACTGAAAACTTTACCAATCACTCTAGAGTTTCAATCATCCACACAGGACTGACCAGCTTAATTCTGCGGTATATTGCATATTTGGTAACACCAATCTAAAACAAAAGCTACATATTTTTGGGACGTTTCGATGACGTAGATAGATCAGTCGTGCAACTTAGTTTGATTTCAGTATGTTTGCTATTCATTTTTGACTATTTTTCGCATTTCATTAAAAAATGCCTAGATGAAAAATCTCCGAAGCTGAGGTCAATCTTTCGCAAAATCGAAATAATATTTGTTTTCTCGGCAACTCTTTGAAAATTTTCAAGCAAAAGTCACAAGTACTCGATACTATACCAATACTTACGATTGTGGTGCTTATTAAATTTGTAGATAATAAGATGTTATCACGTGTATCCAGTTAGTCTTGTAGTAAATTACCTCTCGGATTAGGCAGCCAGGGTCATGGGTATCAGCCACCGCCGAAACTATGAAGCTGTTTAACGTCTCGTCGCTCCCCTCGCGGGGCTTAGACGGTGCCTTACTTACGCAAGGGCTTTTATGAAGCGGTTGTATACCCTTAGTGATCGGATGCCCTTCCTGACGTCAACCTATTGTCCTCGGTGGACCAAGGTGGCTACAGAGCAATCGAG
>JAODAI010194741.1:0-10617 GCA_027575025.1 Scotoplanes globosa | reverse complement strand
TATATACAAAATGCTTTAACTAGAGTCAAATCCGCCATTACGTTCTCAATATTGATGTTTGAAGTTTCAATTTTAGGATGCTATTTAATTAAAGAACGTCTTCATCAAGACTAAAGTGACGGAGGATCCTTGCTATGAAAGAATATCCTTGTAAAAGTTAAAGTCCGACTATGTTCAAACTTGTTACGAAGGTTGATCAGAATGTATACAAGACTTGTGTTATTTTTGGTGAAGTTCAAATGTTAATTGAGGCAAAACTCTGTAAATATGTGTCCCCTCAAACAGCGACCCAGTCAATAAATTCCATTCACCAGCCGCCCTCTAAGGGAAGAAAACCTTCTAGCATCTAACCAGGAATACGCCATACGCACATTAAGACTACGAACTATGGTACCAAAATAATGCTTACATGTCCAAACGTCTTAAGTTTTCTGATAACAAAAATCAATAGTTGTCATGAATAAATTAGGACACAGGAGTGCATGAGTTACTGAAGGTTTCACATTACTTGGTGTATGCCTATATTTTCAGATAAAAAACTTCAAATATAATTTGTGTACCTATATTTCAATATGGATAGCTGCATTAAATTCAATGTGTTGTCAGTCTCTGCCATAAAGATGATTGTGTTCCAAGTAGTTGTGTTATATGACACATGTCGTCATGTTTTATCAGTACTGACACAGTGTATCTGATAGTTTTTTATTCTAGGCTCTGTCCGCCCAGAATCGCGCGTAGCCCTCCGATCGTCTGTCCCAGTCCGTGCGATCTTGTGCACATCTCTGCCACGTAGTGCCGGCTATATGTGTTATATCGTCTCTCCATCTGCGTTGCAGTCTGCCTCTGTTTCTTTTTCCATTGGGTGGTCTCCAGTATGTGCATCTTATAGTCCATCGATTATCTTTGAGCCGAGCAACGTGCCCTGCCCATCTCCACTTCATCTTAGTAGCATACTCCAGAATGTCTTTTACCTTTGTTTTCCTTCTAATTTCAATATGTGGAATTTTCTGCCGTAGCGATATATTTGCCATTCTTCTTTCCATAGCTCTTTGTACCGTTGGTAATTTGTTCTTTCTTACATTGGTGAGTGTCCATGTCTGACACCCATAGGTCATTGTTGGGAGGATGCACATGTCAAAAATATAATATTACCATTGACATATTACTGACATGTTTGAACATAGTTTGTGTACATGTCAGCTTACGTCATCAGTTGCCTCTGCAGAAGCTGGGGTAAGTTTATACGTTTTACTGGACTTAATTATCATCAATCGCATGTGCGTACGCAGCGTGGTGCCACAGTTTATCAGAATTGATGTAAAAGTTGTCATTCTGCTTTACAATAAGGAATAGGAATCTCTATACTATTTTTACCAAAACTTAACATATTTACAGATTATAGTAACGCAATGTAGAATATGTGACGATACGATGTAGCTATTCACCTATGTACAGTACACTGCCTGCATCACATAATTATGTGACCTGCTCTGATAGAAGGAGTTGGAAGTCGCCACTATAAATACTGAGAGCTACAGCTGATAATATGATTGAACATTGTGTTCATAGCTTGGGTACATGTCAGCTTACGTCATCAGTTGCCTCTGCAGAAGCTGGGGTAAGTTTATATACGTTTTACTGGACTTAATTATCATCAATCGCATGTGCGAACGCAGCGTGGTGCCACAGTTTATCAGAATTGATGTAAAAGTTGCCATTCTGCTTTACAATAAGGAATATGAATCTCTATACTATTTTTACCAAAACTTAACATATTTACAGATTATAGTAATGCAATGTAGAACATGTGACGATACGATGTAGTCATCACCACCTTACTATCCAAATGCATTTTATTTCTGGAGGGATATATCGCCGCGTATCACTGGGATGGTTACCTACAATCGTATATAAAGTGAAGTGACTTTTGGTGAAATCTCCTGTAATGTGCTTATTTGTGGCATCACGTAGTAGGTCTTCCAATAGAGAGAATCGCCTTGGACATCGGATATAACACCTATAAATGTATGGGTATATGTACACTACAATGGGCCAAATATAACAAAATGTATCGGCATTGTTCTACACTTATAATTACTCAGGTGCATCTAACGGGAATATAATATGATAAAGTATGCCGCAAGTATACATACAGTATGTGCTATGACAAGTACTCCCATACACATATCATACCCTGGCTTTGGAAAATTACCCGGGACACCTCTACCCGTAATCCTTGCTCAAATCCCAACGCAACGCTAGGGATTAGGCTGTTTCCTAGCTAATCCTTTGGGGGCCAATTGTCAGTGAATAATTAACCGAAGTGATAATTACCCAAGTGGTAATTTTCCTAATATGGGAATATCAATTAATGTGCAAATTACAACACCAAGCTCACTATTAAACGTCATTTGTATTTATTTTAAAAACGAAATTCGTGGAGTCCCGAAACCACTAAAATGTATTACTGTCCGAGGAGGATATACACTATGTCTGGCTAAACATCTCGTCATCCGTCTGACAATATTATTGTCACCCACTCTATTTGATGCCAAAAGAATACCAATTAATTTATCATTATACTTATATATTTAACGGGGGAATGGTTTCATACATTGCGCCTGTTTCCTAAATTAAAGTGGCCATGACACGTTGCTTATAACTACAAATATGTCACTTATACAGTTCCATATAAAATTATAATTGAAAGTTCTGAAAAGTGATGAAACGTCACAGATGAAATCATTCAATGAATGTTTTCATCACACAAGAGGTGTATGTATCCTGCCTATTGTTCCATACATTATTTGAGATCGGTTATTTTAATTAATATTGTATAGCCTAACGTTACCATAATATTTATAATAAAAATGGCAGATATGCATCTGACAATGATTCATATAGTGGTAGTGAAATTGGGTTAATAATGGAATGCCACTTTTCTGACTTGAATGGAAGTTCAGACAGTGACGAAGATGAATGTTTACTTTTCGAAGCACCAGTAATGGGGTATTGAACCGTACGTGACCAATTTGAGCCGGAGAGAAGTCCAGAAGATTCAAATATTCCTGCCATTGAAGATGAAGTTTAATAATGCAGGTAGACCGGGATTTGGAGTTGCACAAACCACCGTCATCTGACATAATTTACCGTTATGTACTCACTGCCTATGTCTATGTCTATGTCGTATTGATAAAGTTGATTTTACCTAAGGTGCAACTCAATGACTGTGTGTACAAAACGTGTGACAAATGTGTATCCAGCTCTTAGTTGGAACATGATGTACTTAAATAATTAGGTAAACACGTGGAGTTACATAAATATACACTTGAACTACGTCACTGTTAATGATAACTAGAATCAGTTAATAATTTATTTTTTCCTGGAAGTAGGCTAGACTATCGAGGATACAGTCTACAATAATGCCGAATAGTATACTTCGTGTGGTAGTTAGGCAATCAGTCGATACATATTGTAATGATATACACAAGTTTAGTTTGTGTCGAAAGATTATCCCAGATAATGCTAGCCTTGTTAAATTATGTATTGAAGTATTGAGGTGAGGTGGGGATGTGGGAGTGACGAGGATAAGGAGACTGCCTGCTCAATGTGTGTTTGGGGGAGGGGAATACCAAAATGAATGGTGGACCGGCCTGATTGTGCTTATTTGGAAGCAAAAAGGTGATGTTCAGGACCCCGGAAAGATAAATTAGGGCTAAGAAGAGGGACACATGATGGGTTGTTCTCACTTAGGCAGCTGGTGGAAAGGGAGTTTGGCATTGGGTTTCGTAGATTTGGAGAAAGCCTATGCTACGGTTCATATGAAATTAGTTATGTCTACGTTAAGGTGGATGGGTGTTCCTGAATCAGAAGTTAGGATGATGGAGGGTCCTGGTTGGTTCGGGGATGAGTTTGGGGTTAATATTTGACTTAGTGACCCCATTCCATTTATTTGCATTATGGTAATGGAAGTGATTAGCAGGAAAGTCAGTACAAGGAATGTACTGAAAAAGTTGTTATGTCCTGACGACCTAGCAATAGTTATGGATAGTAAGCAGGAGTCGCAGGAGGTGTTGGTATAATGGAAGGACTTATTTGAGAGGCATGTGTTGCGTATGAGCCTGGATAAGACAGATGTTTTATCAGTGGGCATGCAACGACATGAGTTGGGTATACTCCTTGCTGACAAAGGTATTAAGCAGAGGGATAGTTTTGCGTATCTGGAAAAAATGATTAATGGGGATGGGTGGTCTGATGGGGAGGTGCGTAAAGGATCCAGATGGAGCTCTGGGTTTGATAAGTGTGGAGGGGGTTATGTCATATAGACATATTTCTAAGAAATTAAAAGGGATGGTATTCCGTACATGTGTTATCTATGCATGTATTTACGGGCTTGAGACAGTGGCCCTATCAGGGGATCAACAACAGCGACTCCAAATATGCGAAAATAATTGGATGAGAAAGACTGCGGGGTTAAGCGGTAGATAGGAGTGGATTCGAGGATATTCGGGAGGAGATTGGGATGAACAGGAGTCTTAGAGGTATGATGATAAGGGGGAGCATGGGGTGGGCTGGTCATGTTGAACGTATGGATGAAGTGCGACTCCCGAAAATGGCGATATTACATATGGAGGATGGTAGAAGAGGTAGGGGTAGACCTCGTCTGAGGTGTAAGGACTGTGTTGAGAGGGATTTTAGAAGGGCTGGTGGTGATGGTGATTGGAAGGTCATAGCTACGGATAGGAGGAGGTGGAGGGCTTTGACCAATGATGTGGTTGTCAGTTAGTATTTTCTTCCTCAGCCTTTTGGGGGATTCGTGAGGCTCTCTCTATCTCATGAATCCCTAAAGAGGGGTGAGGAAGAAGATACTAATTGACAGCCGCATCATTGGCCAAAGTTCTTCGCCACCTTCAAAAAATCCTTTCCACAAAGTCCTACCATCTCAAACAAGGTATCCCCATACCGCTTATACCGACCTGCACATGTGACATCACCATTTTCGGGAGACGCCCTTAATTCATACGCTCTACATGCCAAACCCAGAAGATCAGTGTAGACCTGGCTCACTTAATAGGATTATTACATGTATTACGTCTTGCTCTATACGACAAATGCATTTCAGACATGCGAGGTATTCACATTTAGAATCGTCACCCGCCATCTTTACAATGTAATCGTTTGTCAAAAATGGAAAAATAATTAAAAAGCATTTTCAGGAAGAAAACTTATGTTTTAAATGACCAGGGACATGAAGGAATGGGGCGTATTATATTAAGGGAGGCAGAGTGGTGATGGGTCAACATAGGAGGTTAGTCACTAGTAAGGCAGATGTAATTAAGGAATGGCATAATTATACTTCAAGGAGCTCTATACTCCGGCATTTGGATTTACATTGGTTTACTAGTGAGGGTTAGATTGAGGTGGACGGTGATTTCAGATATGGGATTGGATTGAGCTCTGAGGAGGACGAAGAGGTATACGGCTGCAGGTTTGGATGAAATGCGTATGGAAATGTTTGTTATAACAAGGGATGTGGGAGTGAATTGGCTAGACAAAATGGTTAACGAACTTTTGAAGGAGTTAATTAATCCAGAGATATGATTAATCATAGTGACAGACAAGTTGGCCTGATTATGCCTATTTGGAAGGGAAACGGGGATATTCGTTCCTAACCCTGGAAAGTAGCGGAGTATTACACCATTGCGGCAGGTTTTAAGCTACTGCAAAGGATATTGGATATAATACTTGTTGAGACAGATATAAGTAAAGAATAGCAGCGATTTCGAAGGGGTATCGGGACAATTGATGGCCTTTTCTCACTTACATAGTTGGACAAGAAGCTGGAGGCCAAATGGCGTATGACATTGTGTTTTGTCGATTTGGGCAATTAATCATGTCTACCCTTGTAGTGAATGGATGATCAAGAAGCGGATATTAGGATGGTAAATTGTATATATGGTGGTATAAAGGGTAGGATTGTGGTTGGTTCTGTGATGTCAGAAGCGATTGGGTAAATATTGGGCTCGCCATCGTCAATCCATACAACGGGCCTGTGCACGTAACGCGTCCCTTCTTAAACATCGGTGAATGGTTTTATGAGATGCGCGGTCTGCCGTGGATATGCGTAAAGTGATTCAATCAGGTGCACTGGTCTAGTGAAATGTAGGAACATTTCAAAGAAAGTAAGGGGAAAGTTTTGGGTAAATGTGTCACCCCAGCATTTATCACGCTGACAACGGTCGCTTTGTTTATTGCCCATACAGCAATGCTTTCAAATATGCGAAGATGACTGGATGAGTATGCGTCGCGTGGGTTCAGCAGTGAAAAGGAGACAGCTACATGGTATATATACAAGGAGGGGTAGAATTGACTACGAGTTTCACAGAGGGTGTCATAAAGCGATGGGTGGGGTGGACTGGACATGCGGAGCGTATGGGTGGAGGGTGACTCCCGAAAATGGCGATGTCGCACATATAAGTTGGTAGTAGGGTAAGGTGAGGACCTCGTTTGAGATGGAAGGACTGTTTTGGAGAAGGATGTTAGTAGGGCTGGTACGGCTGGTGACTGGACGGTATATGCCATGAATATATAAGTAGATAGCTCTCTGGGTAATGAAGGAGCAGTCAGTTATTGTATTCTTCCTCACCCCTTGCTAATATCGGAGATATAGAGAGAGATCCAACATTCATTTGATATATACATTTCTTAAATCGGATACAAATTTGGTGGAAACTGCATATGTGCTTTGCCTGGATTTTCGCTGTTTCAGAGTAGTGACACAAATGGGTTAAATTGAGGATAGACTCGAGGAAATACGTGCTTCGTTTTTGAAGACCAATTAATGCACTCATCAAAGCATTTGTTGTATGAAATAGGCCTACATCGACATCATTCGAACAAAAAAGGCAAAAATCTTAAAAACAAAATGTTGGCGTCCGATTTATTTCACTTTAATATTTCGCGACAGGAGATCATACTTTTATTGTAACGCAATACAATTAATAGTAATTCCCAAAAGCAATATCTCCAAATGGGAACTTCCCTTGTGCAGACTATAGGCTACTTGTGACCGCGTCAAGTACGTCCCACAATTCTCGAAAATGGGTTGTCTGTCTTATTTATTCTAACAGACTTGCATAGTTCAAAAACCCAAACTGCTACGAAGATGATTCGACAATTTTGTACTTTCTGTTTTAAAATATTAAGCACACAATTAGCGGTGCCAAAGTGCTCACCTTGTTCTTGATTATTGTAACAGCCATATCTTCCATTCCGGGTACAAGCTAGCACAAGATTAATGATTAATTAGCATAATTGCTGGCAGAATCAAACTTTGCCCTCCGCGAGTGTTTGCTTAGCCCGATGATGGTTTAGCCTAGCTGTGTACTCTTACATAAGCGGCAGCGTATACAGTGTGTGGTGCAAGTATGACGGATGGGTTATAATTGTGTACATTACACACCGAAGTCTTCCATACTATAGTTTCGCAATCGCATAGTACATGGTAAACTCCATCTGTGTGGTACAAAACGAAAACAAAATACGAAGAGGTTTCTTGAATATATTGCTTATCCTTTGTTCTTCCCAATTGGTACGAGAGAGATTAACGTGGAATACATACGGTCTGGAGAGGATTAAAGCGTTGTTAATTTGCTACATCGGCAGGGTTGAATACGTTGTTATCACAAGTCAACTGGTTGAGCGATGTGTATCTGTCGGTACTAAGGTGAGACGCGCACCGTTTTGTTTGTAGTAGACTATATCAGACAATAACGGAGCATGCCAGATACCGTAACCCGTTCGTAGTATTCTATGTATGTGTATTATATTAAAGTAGGATTCGGTGCAACAGTATTGAAACATTTTTAATACACTTCCTTTCAGTTTCATGATAGTTATTAACGGCTGTTTAAATTTGCAGGTATACCGTATTATATTGTTATAATAATATATGTGTCTGTACTATAAAGCCGAATCAACAAATTAAATTAAATGAATACATATATAATTATATAGTCGATTTCTGAGCGTTATAACTTCCATAAAGCCATGGACATTAACGGTACGGCCACAAAACTGACTATGAAAGGAAGCCGTCCTGAAACTCTCCCTCTCTCTCTACCTCTTGAATCCCCAACGAGGGGTGAGGAAGAAAATACCAACCGAGAGCCGCTTAATTGGCCAAAGATATCCACCTCCCTCTCTTTCTAGCCACGATCATCCAATCTCCACGACTGTGCTGCATTGTATGTGGTTCGGTATTATAAATGAGTATTTATTTATTTAAAACAAATAAATTAAAAAAAAATCGCTGTGAAGCGCTTTGAGGTGTGACTTTTGTGGTCATATGCAGGAAAAGAGCTATATAAATCATCATTATTATTATTATTATATTTGTTTATGTGTTGTTTGATATTATTATGTTGTCTCTCTCGGTATATAAATTGATTATGGGGTCCCAAATAATGTTTGACATCGACATCATCACACATAAACATATTTATATTATAGGTATCTGAGCTGGAGCTAAGTGTCATGGAATGATGTTGTTGCTGAATACGTGTAGATCTTATGTTTGGCTGAATGCAGGTTGTCATTGGTATGGCTATTTGATGGTTCTTTAATCGTAGAACATGCTACAATCTGAACAGCAATTGCACGCTGAACAACAATTGAGAAGGCAACATAATTTTAAAGTAATAATGAATTACGCTAATATTGAATTCGCAAAAGCTCTTTGCATGAAATGTAACTTTATTGTTTGCTGCAATCTGTAACGCTGAACACAAAGCGAAAATATTGCTATAGTCCAACCGACACATATCAACATACGGCATTTGCCGTCGGTGCCCTTACTGTATTTTATATCCAATTTGTGGTTAGCATCTACGTTGAATCCATTTGGAGTTTGCACCACCAGTGTTAGACTTATTCTAACTTATATGACCCTTGTCTGTATTGGTTGTATCCCTCAGCTTCATGCAGGTTGCTTCATGCACGTTAGATCCAGCCGACATATACCAACTGCCGGCGTTTGCCGTCGGTGCCCTACTATACATACATACTATACATTTTGGAGTTTGCCCATCAATGTTACCCTAGACTAGGCTAAGGTATAATGCTATGCCTACTGACTAGGAACAACTGACTTCATGCATCCATTTAATGTGTCCTATTTAATAATATAGGAGCACTGGTTTTCCGGTGACAGGGGTCCTAAGTATGAATTAAAAAATCATTTATTTTGTATTTATTTAGGGCCATGGCCTGGTCTTAATTATGTCAATAAGTATCATACTAGCTGCCCTAACATTGGCCTAAGTTATACTTTAAGTGAGACGTGGCCTGGGCCTAGTGACATGTACTAAACTTAGGCCCATGTATTGGCAATACGTAGTTTGTGCTCTATCGTACTAAAATCAAAAGGTAAGATTCTCAATTATTACCAAGTGCTACCCTTATTTACAACTTACTTACTTCCATATACCTTTTAAAAATATATACATGTCGCTCGTTGACGCATTTGCGAGTTAATGAAGGGTATTCATTTATGGAAATGTGCATGATGAATAGTTAATTGGCAATAAATATGGCACATCTATGGAATTTTGTGGCAACAACTGTAACATCAAATGAAGAATAATGAACGTTTAGTCATAATCGTCGATCGCAAATGTTCATTAATCTTCATTCCTAGAGCCTTAGAACGTTGATGTGAAAACTACCCGGTGCAACAACCAATTAGGCAATGGCCTTCCTCTTCCTTTTGACCTTTTGCATGTCACATGATCGCCAGTAGCATTTAACATGATACCCATGTTCCACATTACTATCATCAATGATAGGGCGCTGTGGATTATCATTATTAATACTCAGTCTAACGTTATACATAGCCTATCATATTTACTTTAGCGACTCAGTTACAACATCTTTTTCTAGACCATCCGGAAATTGGCTCCACTTCACAGCAAATTATAACATTTCGTACAGGTATTTTGTCTAAATGTGACATATTTATTACGGATCTTGTTCTTTGTGCCCGGTCTATCGGTAGTGTACATAACTCATTACAAAATAGGAATCCGCTTTAGTGTTTCATTGACTCTATGACAGCAGTAAAATTAAAAACATATCTGGCGGTAAAACTAAAAAGACATACGCGCCTATGTTGGTATGCATTATGTGGCCTAACCTAGGTTAGGCATCAGTACGATAACATAGGTATACAATTTACCGATAACACTTTATGTGATTGGTTGAAACAAAAAGGATGACTAGTTTAGTAATTATACACAAAAATTGATTGGCTACTGTGACGTATGATTTTCCCTATAGTAGAACGCAATGCAGAGAGTAGAAACGCGAAATATTTGTTATTTGACCCCTTTATTAAACGCACATAGTTGGCGGGTATGATTAAGCCGTGCTGTGGGCCTACTGTGTAGTACTGTGCTGTGTGCGTGATGTGGTTTAATCTGCAATAAGAATAACACACAAAAAACTTAATTAGTATTATCCTGCCGTTAAGTCAATTATTAAATATGTATGACATTAGTGACGTAACAATCATTCTCTATAACTAATTCATAACATTAATACATTTGACATCCTAGACAT
>JAODAI010194630.1:0-10617 GCA_027575025.1 Scotoplanes globosa | reverse complement strand
AGGGGTAATATTGTCAAAGTGCTTTGAGATCTGGTTCCAGATGTAAGGCGCTATATAAAGACTTAATTATTATTACATATATGTTTTATTAGAAAATGGAAGCAAGTTAAGCAATGGAGTTGTAACTACATGAATAAAAGCACGTAAGCAACAAATGTCAGATTCCAAAGGTGCCGACACAATTAAATATTTTTGATAATCATGTTTGATACTCATGCCGGTAAATTTCACCGGATAGTTAAACAAATGATTAATATTTATCTACTGGGTTTATATGTGCATATCTCTTATTTTATTACCGACGGCGCCCTTTTATGACGCTGATGCGTAACCATGTTACATGTTCAGTAAAATGTGATTAACCTCCTAAGTTGTTTATCATAAAGATCGATGGAACATGTGTTAAGATAAACATTGCACATTAATGCAACGTCTTTATCGTATTACCATTTGCAAATTGGACTGCAGGCCTGTGAACTAATGCTATTTATTAGCTGTAACGGCCTTATCCTTTCAAAAGTCGTGTGCGATGAATTGTATCAATCGAATGACTGAATGATGAAAACGACAATGTACACTAGAAGTAGATGAATATCACGATCACGTGTCGCGATTTGAAATTCGGTGTAGTTATTTTTAACGTTAAACCGGCAAAAAACGTATACAACGTAATATGGATATGTAAATCATACCTGAAAATTAATATATATACATTCTAAAAACAAACTAGTGAAATTGACAAGAACTCTTGTCGCAGGGGCACTTACCAGAAATATAGTCAAATTTGATTCGAATCGTGGTAAATTTTGATTATAATCTGGTTGTTATTTACTAAAATCTGTTAAATTTTAACTAGAATCTTGTCAAATTTGACTAGAATCTCGTCAAATTTTACTATGTTTCTAATAAGTTCCCCTGCGCAACATATCTCATCAAATTTGACTAGTTTGTTATATAGTATGTATAGGTCTATATATAGCGTAGTTGTGAAGAAAATATAGGAGCACACCTGGAATCGATGTATATAATATTACGTGAAAAGTGAATATTCATAAGACTGCAAGGTTCAACGAGTGGTTTCAATTGGTCAAGAGAAGTATCCGATTGCCTGTGGTAGGTATGGTCAATCATTCTATCTCGAAAATCAATGGGTCCGGTGGCCAAATTTGTTAAGGTGAACGCACGGTAAGCGTATGGTAGAGAGTTCGAACCCCCTGGACCACGAATTATTTTCTCTCTCGATTTTTCTTGTTCAAACGGTAAAGTACTTGATTTAATCTATAATTTAATAATTGTACAGTTTAAAATCTATCTCCTGAGAGCGTATGGCTAATATATATAATATGTATATATGTATATATAATGTATATAGTAGGCCCATGATACGTATACAATATTATGGTCTATGGATATTATTGTATGGACATTCAACCGTAACTGTTTAAACATTCACAATTGTATAACCTCTTCAAAATAAGATGCCCGTGTTATACCTATCGCTTAGCGTATACTACTAATAGAGAAATATTTACAGGAAAGTGATTCTTAAACAGTATGGCAAAATATATTTTTAAATGAAGCTAAACCCATGTAATACAACGTTCAACCGACCAGCGACTAATTCATGTGCAGTGACAGGATCAGCGTGTTTGGAAATTGGTCTTTTTTATTTTGTTGGCTGAAAGTTAACTCAATTTGTACTTACGTTTATTAGTTGTTGAAGTATAGCGTAACAGCTCCATTTAGGTTTGAGGGGGTATCAAATGACATACTATTTGATCAGTAACCCGTCAAGTGCATTTTTCACAACATATAATGATGGTCCAATTAATATTGGCTAATACGATCACGACAAAAATTATCATACTTTAGAAAAAAAGTTCCGTATTTTGTGTTCCATTTCATTTTTTGCCTGTACACTCTCTGTAACACATAAGTAGTCCAATTTGAGTATATAGTAGACAGCTATATACGCCGATGCAAAAGTAGTCCAAATGTTGACCACAACTTTGGTCTAATTTGACCATTGTTAGGTCAACTTAACCTAATAATGGCCACATTTGATCAAAGTTGTAGTCAATGTTTTGACTAATTTTGCATGGATGCATATAGTTGTCTATAATGTAGTGAAATTGTGACTACCTCTTTTGTAGAGGGTAGAATAGTACAGGGGTGACACCAGCATCAGGCCCAGGATATATTGCCATAATACCCACATATACTCTCGTTTCGGAATGTTCAAACACATGCATATTGATATTATGCACGCTAAGTCGGCGTGTTTATGTACGGTGTATCTAATACCCGGACTACAAACATTATTTCGTAAAACAACTGTGTCTCACTTTATGTATCAATATACGTAACCGTTTCATAGCTATGTGGATTATCGTTCAGGCTTTGCCATGTGATGCTACATGTACAGGTGTACGTAATGTAGTCAGGTAACTTATTATAATAATGTTACGTTTATCTTATGCCATGCCAAGTTGTTTACATAACATCAACGTAAGAGTTACGTAACGTTGGCATGTATCAATTTAGTTGGAAGACACTATTAACGGAGAGTCCACAGAGTTGCATACGCGTTGCGTATATTTTACGAAACTTAAATTAAATCGTTGCTTAAACAGTTTGTAGGGATCCCGGAACCCAACCCTCCTCAAAATGCACACTTGTATAACTGCACAAAGTGACCCTCCCGAAACATGCGTGCCGAATGACCTTTAATCGTCATGTTCCCGTGGTAGTTTTGTCTATGTAAGGACATAAATCGTAAACTTATAATGTTGTTCGTCATGTTTAATCCCACCGGCCTTAAGTAGATGCCTGTGCATCCCATAAATCTATCCGCCAGGCCCGGCGGCGTCACGTTCGATCTGACAGTTGTAATAATAATTGCTCACATTATCATGCTCAGGAACTTTGCAGACCGGAAAGTGATGAATACATACATCCTCGTTATTTGTATTTTCCAAATTGGCATCCTTTATCCCAGGACGGGTCTGTGATCATGTATTCCACTACAGCTAATGAAGACAAATGGCTGCCTCGCCTGTCTCTCCAATGTACTTTAACATCGTATAATATGTAGGGTTATGATGATATATGTTTAAAATGCGTGCTTTTTGGGGACGATAAGCCGTTGAGCGTGTTTATTATACAAAAACACGTGGGTAATGCAGGACTTTATGATACACGTATCATTCATTTAACGGTGGCTTATAGAGAAGCTTATTGATGGGAAGTGCCATATTTGCAAAATGTCGAAAACATGGACAAACCATCAAATCTAAACCAAATGACAATTCAAACAATTTATCATTGAAATGTATAAAGCGTCGACAGTTAGTAAAAGTTTGCCCTACAACCTTAACTCTTATCATGCTGAGCGTTTTTTGTAAAATACACTGTACAACTGAGCATATTTAAATTGTATTTTCAATTTATTTTCAATCGACGATTACAGGACATATCTAAATAGGAGCGGCAATGTTTTTGTAGCTCAAACGATAGATTGAACTGTGTAGATTATATATACCACCATCACTTTTCTCTAAAACTTGTCTAAGACCAGGCAGAGCTCCTGAACGTGCCCCCCGTGTTCCCCTGTCGCGGCGGGAGCTTCCGGCGCCTCCCGCTTCTCTGTATACTTTGTTCGGACGGGAGCTACCGCCTCCCGCATGATAAGAGTTAAGAAGCTACTTTACACTAGTATGTCCTAGAGATAAGCACAATAACACAACTACTTCGGGTATGCCCTTTTAGTATAACGTACAATGCATGGATGCTGGTCGAATGTGACCAAGGGTGTTATCAATCATCCCCGACCGATTGTGTATGTGTGGTAGGGGTAAATTCACTTATAGGTTTCAACTGAAATTATTGCAGGTGTTTTGAACATAGGAAACAACTTTGCAATTGATGTTGATTCCATAGCTGTGAGTGCCGACAGCACAATGACACCCTCAAAAAATGAGGAAAATAGTTCATAGATGCATACATTTGTTTGGCATCTCGCTTAGGTATATTTGGGGGGAACTATCCTTTTGCGCACCTGAAAAGTCATTAATGGAAAACTGAATATACCCGAACTTACATGTCTCGAAGGTGGATCGAATGCTTTTGCGAATTGCACTGATGTAGATGATTTTTTTAATTATACTCTTAACAGAAACTTTTGCGATCAACCTGGTGTGAGCTTGAATTATCAACTGGAATTGCTATATTATTAATGTACATTCTGCATCGTAATTAAGCCAAAGCTAATTTGGTGTTTAATCTACTAAATTACCATTATTTATAACTTGCATTTATATAGCGATTAAGGCAGAAGACAGCTTCGAAGCGCATATTACTAGCCTGCATGGTCATTGGCAACTCAGTATCAATGAACTCCCAGAGGATCACAAACTAACATTTAGACGCCCAGAGTCACCAATGCTTTCATTCAATTCACACCACATGTTCTCAATTGAGACCTGTGTAAGGACATAACGTGGAGCTTCGAATCAGCAATCACTTTACCGTAGCTCTTAGTATTGTGCCACGACACCGTTCACATTCACCATAGCTACTTCACCAAGTGCACCCTCTTGTCATTTGAATGGATGCAATGTACATTCTTACATAATCATTCCAATATACTTCGCGTAGGATATTCAATGACGCTCTAATAATACGTATTATCATATTTACGTGATAAATGGATCGTTTTCAGACTTTTCCCCGGTATTTTTCAACAATTGCCTCATGGCATATAATATGAAACATAGACACCATGCATTTGAATGGTATAGGTTGACGAATAATACTTGGGCCTACATACCTAACTTGGTGATTTTCTCCAAGACGGCAGGTTTTTATCTTAACTATATAATACCAGTTTATCGATCGTGTTGATCATATTGAACATTATCCAATGGCTTTGATGTGCGTCTGTTTTACATGTACATATACATGGTAGTTTTTAAGACTTCCCGTCGGTGTAATGATATAGGCTATACACGTCACATGGACATATTGTTGATGTTTATATTCAAATGTTGAATACACAACCACGCAGACTCATATTTGTTAATCAACATTTTATGTGGGTGTCAAACAGCTATCACACAGGCTTACAATTCCGCCTTACTAATATCACAATCTTGATGTTCCGGTAACTATTATCACCAACATATACATTCGTATAATAAATAAACTTAACACATCCGATGCAACGATAAGCCAACGGATCAATAAAAGTGCGCCGCAATCATCATGAATGCTCTCTTTTGATTAAACAACATGAAATACAACTTGACGATGCCCGGTGATCATCATCAACTATATACTGTACACACACATGTACATTGTATCAATAAAACACACACTCTGCATTACACGGGGTGGGCTGCGGCGTACGTGTTATAATACTAATAAAAAATATGATTTACATAGCGCTATTCCTGAATAGGACCAAAAGTCACACCTCAAAGCGCTCCAGAGCCATTTTTTAATATACACATGTAGATAATCATGTTCATGAAAATATTAAATACATTAATCATGACGAAGTGGGCAAAGATGATGTATCACATGATTTGACACCATAGGTGAAGTTATAACTTGTCCCCCAATTCACTCCACCCATGCCGAATATATTTCTAGCATATAGCTGCTTAATTTTCCACCAGTAATGTCGCTTTACATGCTCCTGTGTTTAATATAGCATGTTATATATACATATTATAAACAAACTTGTATGTGCTTTTGAATGCCACAAACATGGGAAATTCACTCCACATAACTCCCTGATCTAATACTGGTCCTGTCAGCAGGGGGTTGCAATTAACTACATGCAGCTGTTGTCTGTACAAACACTCAATTACTGACACTGTCACTGAAATAATCACTACACAGTGATGCTGGGGGGAGGGTGAAAGTTATATCTACTTCATTCAAGGCCAAATCCATTAAAAAGGAGACCGTAGTATTATACACATAATTATCAGAGAATGAAAGGATATCAGAGAATGAAATGGACAGGAATTTATGTGGTATGAATATGGCATGAATGACATAAATGGCGTCGACAAGGCGGTTCACCCAAACACCATACTTAGCTACGTTCATGCCGGTACTATCCGAACGGTATCCGGGTATACGAACTGTCACACACGAAGGGTATATGCAACTCCAATTTCAATTCCTAAATTACATTTCAAGAACATTGGAGCGTCAGTACATTTTATATGATCAAAATGTGAAGTTAATTATACCGTAGAAGGCCGGTATGGATAAGAGTAACTCTGACTTCAACCTCTGCGCACGTGCTATGTGTGACTCTTTAATCTAACCGGCCGCCGTACCGATATAACCCATGTTTGGGTGAAGAAGGGGAATCATGATAACTTCTCGTGTAAGTGGTAAGCGCTATATCTCTCTCTCTACCTCATGTATCCCTAACAAGGGGTGAGGAAGAATACACTAACTAACAGCCGCGTCATTGGCCAACGCTCTCCATCTCCCTCTATCCATGGCCATAACCCATAATATACGATCTTAAAAAACTGTACGTGTAACCGGTTCGATCCCCGGCCCATTCTGACGGTCACATGGGATTTTCAAGCTTACAGCTTCAGTTGGTCTTACCCCGGGCACTACGGTTTCCCACTCAACCCCCCTACTTGTCTGTAAAATGAATTACATGATTGGTCAATGGCTAATGGAGTTACCCTGACACGAAATGTTGAAATTAAATTAATTGATCAAACAAACTTGACATATTGAAGGAAGCATTCTGATGTACATTCCAATTGATGTAAGTTAAATCACGTTGACGGCAAGCTCAATTTTAAGCACAGTTTATGTTTATGTATTTGAAAAACTTCTACTTACGAAATTGGTAAGCCGTAATTTTCAACTTGATAAGCTATGTTTATCTATGAACAGCATGTTTCTCTGAAAGTAGGTCGTTTGTCACCCGATAAGCAGAGTTCATTTTTTTCAAAATTCCCCTGAAATACCAGAAAGGATGGACTAATCTGTTATCTGCATCGTATTGCCACATTGAATGTATAGTTGACAAAAATAAAACAAAGAAGTACATGAATATTATAGTCTCCATCACTTATATAAATCACACTGTTCTCTACCCGCATCAACAGATTTCCACTGAGTGTTTCGCTGGACGACCTTCAGAGGCAGGAAGAACTTGCAAGGAGAGATGAAGAGGATAAAGTTAGATGTAAAAAGGAGGTGAGTTTCAAATGTATTATTAATAGAACTTCTCACTTTGAAAACTGTCTTGAAATTTACAGGATAATCATGAAAAGTACATCTCTTAACATACACACTATAATAAAGTGTACACTATATAATCTACTGGCAAATTGTTGCCATTACTTATTACGCCAATAAAAGGATCCAGCCGGGGGTTCTGGCCTGGAGAAATGTGGAGGGGATTATGTGAGATAGACATATTTCTAACAAATTAAATGGGAAGGTATTGAGTAAATGTGTTATCCCTGCATGTATTTACGAGCTTGAGACATTGGCCCTGTCGGGGATCAACAACATTGACTCCAAATATGCGAAAATAATTGGATGATAAAGATTGCGGGGGCGGGTGGATAGGAGGTGTTGGAGGATATTGGGGAGGATATTGGGATGAATAGGAATCTTACAGATAGGGTGAAAAGTGTTCGCATGATGTGGGCTGGTCATATTGTACCTATGGACGAAAGGGGACTCCCGAAATGGCGATGTTATATATGGAGATTGGTAGAAGTGGTATGGAGTGACCTCGTCGGAGTTGGAAGGACTTAGCAGAGAGGGATTTTAGAAGGGCTGGAGGTGATGGTGACTGGAGGGTCGTGGCTACGGATAGAGAGAGATGGAGAGCTTTTATAAATGATGCGGCTGTCAGTTATTATTTTCATTCTCACCCCTTTTGGGGGATTCATGAGGTCGAGAGATAAAGTCTCCACAGTACAAATATTGTATACTACAACAGCTGTTATACGCTGACGATCTGGCAGTATTGATATGCAAAGCAAACAGGGGTCGTATGAGGTTTTGGTAAAAAGTGGAATGATTTATTAGATGTGTATGTGCTTGTATGAGTCTGGATAAGACGAACGTCTTGACAGTGGACGCGAAGCGACAGGATTGGGTATAACCCTAACATGAAAAGTTTTGGATAGTTTTGCATATTTGGGGGAATTGATATATCTGGAGATGGTCGATCTGATGGGGATATGTGAAAAGGGATTCAATCAGATGCTCTAGCATGGAGGAATGTAGAGGGGATTACGACATATATGCATATTTCGGAGAAATGAAAAGGGAGAGTTTGGGGTACATAATTATGCCATGTCAGCATGTGTGTGGGCTTGAAACCGTGTCTATGTCTAGTGCTCAGCAACAGCGTCTTCAAATATACGAAAATAACTGGATGAGGAGGATAGCGAGGGTTAAGCGGATGGAGAGGATGAGGTTAGTTGATAAAAGGGAGGAGATTGTGATTACAAGGAGTCCCGCGGAGAGGTTGATTATGGGGCGCATGTGGTGGGCTGGGTATGTGGCACGGATGGAGGGAGGGAGGCTCCCCAAATAGTGATATAACACATGCAGCTAGTAGAAGGAGTAAGGGAGGCCGCAACTAAGATGGAAGGACCATGTTGATGTTTTTTAGGTGCGCTGCTGGGGATACCGATTGCATAACCATAGATACAGATAGGGGGAGGTGGAGAGCTTTGGCCAAATGAATGATGTGGCTGTTGATCGTATTCTTCTTCAATCCCGCTTGTTGGGGATCCACGAGGTAGAGAGCCTGAGTTTCCACAGTGTGTATAATTCAGTGGGTGTAATTGCCACGAACGCGTACTTTACATTTAAGACCAGTTTATAGTGTTATATACATGACGCCATTTCAATGAATTACATTATTATCCGGCTCCAATTAGGCCGGTAATATCCATCGGCGATTGGATATACACTGTACATGTGACATGTGACGTTCTTTGTAATTTGTTACCGCGATGGCCGCCAGAACAGAATCATATTGATATTTCTTAGGGTTGCATTATTGCAGCGTATGATATGTGGAGCAGCATTAACTATCCACTGATTTTGCGTCGAACCCACCTATTTATATTTTGATATTTGACTCTGCGCTATTTTCAAGACAATTTAGACCTACATGTGCGATGACAATGTCAGCACTTTCAATAAATATGCACGAAACTATCATATCGAATGAGGTCTGTCAATCTATAAGAGGCGATGTGTGTACTTTTAAGTAACCCTGAACTTAGTTTAATGTTAGCAATGTGCTTAACTGCATACATATGAATTACAAACTTAATATAATTACGCTACAGCGGATATATGGGTCTCACCGAACTATTTTAGTCATAAAATAGATTGAATGTACTCGAAGATTAAACATTTAAAAATATTTTATAGGTTATAATTACACCTGTAGTGGAAATTCAAACAATAATTGTATTAATATAGTTGCACAATGTTCTCTTAACTGACGTGTTCCTTTAGGAGTCGATGGAAATTATAATATCAAGCATATCAAACTTAGCATAATTTAGGTACATGTATCATTTATATAATACCAAAGAGCTATACTATATATAACTGACAAAGTGCACTACTTCCAGCAGGATCGGGTATATACTATATGTGAATCTATTTCAGTAATATTAATAATTTGTTATTGGATATATTATATAATATAAATATGGCATATTTGAAAGACGCCAATTTGACTAGTACAATAGTGGTGTAGTACAGTATGTAAGGTAATCGATAACACGTGATTGATATGTTGTTTATAATTATAGCGGCGATAAATTTTGCTGATCATCTATGTAGAGTTGATCAGTAGTGATTCCCCTGTGACATAATTAGCCAATATTACTGTTAGGAGAACCGCGTGTCCAACGTGAATCTATTTCAATCTGTCAGTAGTAATCAACAATTTATTATTTTATATTTTAAAAAACACCAATATTAAAAAAATATCAATATGCCATAGTATGAGTACTATATAGTGCAAATGAATGTGGATAAACCAATTGTGATTGATAGGCAATTTATACAGTGCGATTGAAATGTCATAGATCAGCTTCTGAATTGTATTGATCAAGATTGATTCCATATATACCGTATCATCCAACGTCATGATTTATTAGCAAATGTGTGCTGACTGTAGTATATCCATTTCATGATCCAGTACACAGTGCATGTATCACGATACGTATATATCCGTAATATAAGTTAATACACGGGCCGAAAAGGTATTTTACACTGATTGTACGTATGTTGGAATGTGTGTGTTTATTCCGACTGGACATACCGCGGAAAACGTTAAACAAAGATAGTGGTGTTTTAATTTAGTGCGTATCCATATACATAAGACACGTGCTTTTATTACTTCCATCAGGCATTGCCACCACTCTACACCTATACAATTGCACTGGGTATAACATTTGGTTAGTGGTCATATCCTTGACTTAATTATAACATGTTCTGATTTAGTAAATATTGTTCATAATGTAGATGTTGTTGATGTTGGAATTTCAGATCATCATGCTGTTTTCTGTGATATATATGGCA
>JAODAI010194519.1:0-10618 GCA_027575025.1 Scotoplanes globosa | reverse complement strand
TGCAAATATACACCTGTGTGCTCACCAACAAAGACATGCATAGACTTCTGGGGTATTTCCATTGACCCACAGAGGTCGAATCATACCATAAACGTGATCTTACAAAACGTAAACATTAGACTTTTAATAAGTCGTTTTGGCAATATGGAAAATTACTACAATGTCCTGAACGCTATACTCAAATTATGAGTCCAGTTCTGTATTCCACAGATACAGATACCTGCACTGTTAGTAAGTACAATAGGGGTAATTGTTATTCATTATATGTAAATTAGTTTGCATTACATGGAAGATGTTAGTAAACGATTTGACGGGCATTTAAAATAAAATGTCATCGAACTGTGCAACATATCCGCGACTGTTGTTCGTGTCGACTTAAAATAATCCAAATGCTGACAAGTCGCTTTATTCAAAAGGGCAATACCGCTTTAATGAATCCTAAACATATGATCGGAATTATGAAAAGATCATCAGATTTCGAATCCAGTAGTAGCTCGCTATGTTGAGAATAATTTCCACTCAGGATGTTAATCAATATAAAGCACTTATAGTATATTGTGCATCTCAAAATTTGATAATTATAAGTTATCCTCACTATCATGGGCAATACCGCTTTTACTAATGCTAAACATATGATCGAAATTAAGGTTATAGTGGCTTTGGAAGCGATGAATCTCATCAATTGGAAGATCCGGGGTTCAAATCCCTGATATGGTATTAGTGATTTTTTGATCCGCGAGCAATCACTGTTTTCTCATAAAAACAGCTTTCAATTCGAAAGAAAATAATCAAAATTTTACATTTTTTTAAGATCGCACTGCCACTCGACGTGAAGTTACATGTAATTTAAAAGTATTAATACTTATTTATTCTTCTTCGGTGGTCGCTTGTCGTCGTAAAATAAAGGGCCCTCCAGGCCAGTATTATTATCATTTATGTATGTGAAACAACTTGTGAATTTCACTTTGGTATAAAGTGTTATACATAAAGCTATATATCATGTATTTTCTAATCATCTGCACTGTAAAAAAATAAACCGTTAAAAAAAAAAAAACTATTTTTTTACAACCAACTGTAATTTGAAATACAGTTAAAATTGACTATATAACTGTAAATATTAAAAAAAGATGTAAATTGAAATGCAGTTAAGAATTGTAAATTTTACATATCGCTGTAAATTTTACAAAAAAATGTAAACCAAAATACAGTTAAAAATTGTAAATTTTACATCACCCCTGTAAACTTTACCAAAAACGGTAAATTAAAATATAGCAAAGAACTTTAAATTTGACAATGTCTGTGTAAAGTTTTAAAATACGTTGTAAATTGAAATACAGTTAAAAAATGTAATATATTGTGTAATACAATATATAATACAATATATTGCAAATTAAAATATAGCAAAATGGATATCAGCTGAAACGCCAAAGAAAACTTCTAAATTCTACAGTCAACTGTAATTTGAAATACAGTGGAAAATGTATAGTTTACTACATCACTGTATATTTTAAAATGGGTTGAACATTAAATTATACAGTAAGTGAAATAGCATTTATAACCATTTCACTGCCTATATGTATTTGATATGATCTGACCATCCCATCAATTCCCAAATATATCGATCTCGCCTATCAAAGTATCGACTTCACCAATTTAGGATCGCTGGTTCATGGAGCATGCCCCAAATACAATTTATTGAATATCAAGAAAAACGGCAACATGTTTCATTTTGTAAAATCTTTGGTATAACCTGGCCTGGAGTAGTATTGAACCGGTGCATATTCGAAATAACTAGTTGTGGCTGACATGGATACTGAACCGTCTGCAACATGGCTTTGTGCAAGATTAATGGCGTTTCAGTAACACATGTTTTACCCGTTTCAGGTGTAAATGATAACGAATTATTCGATTTTGTAAGTGATATATAAAAGAAAAGAACATAATATTATGGGACAACTAAAGTCTGCAGATTCCAAAATAATATTCAAATAATAGAAACCAATCTACAATATGCAGTGCATATAATTAAAATAGTTCGAAAACTTGTCAATATATTAACGTTTAAACGTTGATATAAGGCTAACATTTTGGAGGAAATTGTCTTGAAGTAAGTCTAATGAAGATGCCATTAAGGACTAACATGGTTAAATTCATATATGTATTTATTGGTATATTATGTCTTTAAAAAATATTTGTATGAATACTTTCATCAGTAATTTTACTAACTAAAGATATAATGACTAACAAAACAGTTTTATATCAGCATGATATTATTTTGCAAAAATTGAAAAATATAAAATTATATATTATAAACAAATTCATAATAATTTGGCTGTGCTGTTCCTGGATGACAAGCATCATTGGGCTTATTTACAGTATTTTTACTCCAAAATATCAATTTCATCAAAGTTTAAAAAATCGAGAGCGTGACCATTTGTTTAGATCACAACAGCTTTAGACAAAGACGTCAGTAGGAGAATGTGACATAAACAGAGGGCTACATCCTGTAGTACAGATGAACGGTATCTATATTGTTTAACGGGTTGGTTCAGGTGATAAAGCGTTGAACTTGAGATTGAACGGTCCGGAGTTCAAATACGGATGGATGATAATTATATTCCAGGACGTATATGAAAGACGTTGGCTGGCTAATATGACGTATACGTTTAAAGGGGGCATGACGCCTAATCAATCAAACGTATCGATAAATTACATAGATGGTTGCTGGTATGTGACTTTCTACCTTTGGGGCTTAAATTAGTTATTGCACACAGGCTGACCGTCGGAGGGTATATTACATCCCTGTCGGAGAGGTTGTGTATTCTTTCTCAATTCGTGCAAGACAGCTTGCATTAAGAGGTATATAACTCATACCTTGATTCATAGTGCATGAAGAGAGGTATCCGCTCAGTCATGAAACTTTAGTAATTTGTCTGGATTTTTTAAAAAGAAAAAGACCTATCACATCCGCCGTATATACGTTGCTTTCAGAAGCAGTCGGGTACACGCTGGTCTCACCCATACTTCAACTTCAATACATGTTTGCCGACACGTTGTATGAATAATCATCGCCTCTTTAATGTTGTACAGTTTCAAAAGCTAATAACAATAGTGGAGTGACATCCAATTATTACTATTTTATTAGTACCGTCATGCCGCTGCTGCCACCGATACTCTAAGAGTAAACACCGAAGAGTTTAATAATCATCACATACTTGCGATACAAGCTCATGAGGTGATAAGTAATAGTGCAAATACGGCTATATCGCTGTCGTCATTGCAATATAGAGGATGGGTTATCTTAGGTTGTAAACCTCTTTAAGAAATCCTTAACAAGGTTACATTAAAATCATATTTTTAACTGGCGACGAAAGTTTATAGCTTAGTATACTGTTAGGTATATTTGGCCGGGTAATTTGTTTTATGTTCAATTAATGATGATTCACGGAACTGTCTAAATGTGTTGTAATTTGACAGACCCCCCCCCCCCTCCAAGACTAACTGTGATCCACAATGGATGGAGTTTTGTCACTTATTAAAAAATGTCGATCGCGCAACATTGAAGCAAATTACCAATATATTTTTTACAACTTGTAGCAGGCCTACATCTGTTAAGAGTTCCTCACTATATATATCGTGATTTGTGAACAGCGTATTAATTTGATGACATATGCCAGGTGACAATATTTCCCGGTGTGTTCCACATTTAGCAAGTTCATCGTGATGAATAATTATCACTATATGTAAATTAGTATAGGTGTTATATATCGGGATGTAAACTATTTGTCGTCTGCAACATAATTACTAACCATTTCAAGTGTCATCGAACTGCGAGACATCAGTGACTGCTAGCAGCTACATATTTTTTTAATATATATGTATAGTTATGAATGATATACGTGATCAGATCGAAATGATCAATATATTAAATAGATTACGGATTTTTGTTAACAACATGAAAATGAAGTGGTACCTAAATATAATGAGAATGCTGTTAAGGAATGTATATCACTCATTTAAACAAAATATTACAACTGATATGCCCAATTAAAGATTATATTCCGAATGAAGCTAGCGATATTATCATGATTTAATAATGTAAAACGACTGGACATGTATATATGTCAGCTACTGATACTGTTCTAAATATGCTAAGTAACGGTTTGTATTATTCTACGAGTTGGAATGCGAATCAACTCTCTTTATTATTTGCAGATGGTCATATTCAGCTACAGAAAATCATATACAACTGATTGAGTTTTATATATATATGTCGATAATCATTCACCCCATCAAAGATAAAGTACACGAAACCTATGATTATATTTAGATCTTCATTCAGTATAATAATAATACTAATAATAATCCAGAGTAGCCTACTCGTGGCGCTCTAACAATTAATACCCCGCCGGTCAATGTTGAACTCGTCAACGCCACACATATGTATACATATTGTAGCCGAAACATAAATGATGAAACATGTTATTACACGATTCTTTATGCGAAATTAAAGTAACACTAATATTAATTAAATTCGATGCAAAAACACGCATGTATGACAAAATGATACCATGCAAGAGATAAAATCGACAATCAATAATTTACCTAGCTGGCAGCCTGAAAGGAAGTGTGATAAGTTCTCGAAGATTCAGTATCTAAGAAACACCTCAACCCCTCACGGAAAGTGTGTAGCATTATATACATAATAATTTACAATATAGGTTAGACTATTAGATTAGATGCATATTAATCGAATAATCTATTGGTAATGGGCCAAAGCCAAAACCTGTCCCCTCTAATCGCAAAGTGAAGTTATTCCTTTGGGATATATATATATATATATATATATATATATTGGGGGTATTGTGGTATTCGTTGACCTTGATGATTCAATACAAAAATCCGAAAAATGCTTAATCTATGATCATATAGATGTCGTTGAACTCTAAAATAATGCGTGTTGATTGCGAGGGATGGAATTCAGCAAAATTGATTGTGGTGAAAATTAGGAAGAGTATGATAAAACTGTGATTATTGTTACTCTAAAGCACACCTCAAAGTGAAATTTATCAGGGAGAAAAGTTTATCAAATTGTGGGTTCAAAATTATGAAATATGGGCAAAACTGATAAAAAAATATCACAAAATTTCATCCCTCGCATTTTTGGCTATATACAAAATATATTTGAAGGGTGTGGAAATACACACAAGAAAACTCAAAGTAATATTTAGAGGTGTGGGGTTGAAAGAGGTGAACGTGAGAAGGATCAAATGTCATTTCAAGCACATATATTCATTTATCGCCATGCGTTAATTGCTTCAATGTGTGTTTACAATTATATTGTGTCATTGTGGTAATGTTCCCACTATTTGTGTTATGTTTAGGTAAAAATAATTTAAAATACTTCCTCCATCAATTGAACAGCATTATCATCTTTTCAGTCACATGCCCTTCCGTGCCTCGCGCGTCATTTTCTAAGAAATCGCATAAAAACGCAATATAACTTATTCCCTTAAAATCAAAATAATTTCAGTCATGTACCAAAAGGGTAACCGATCTTGTTAAAAATGCAATGATTGAATATAAATTCAAGTAAAGTATTATAAATTTACGACCAATGGTTAAAGTGAACAAATACACATTTTTACAATCCGAGAAATATATTTGTCGCTCAATTCAAATATGCGTTGACATGCATAGTAGCTATGGCTCTACATAAGTATATTAAAAAATGCGTCGGCATAATTATATTCATATATGCCTCGGCATAATCGTATTTCAATAAGCGTCGGAATAATTATGTCGAGATAGCCCAGTGGTTAGGGAAACGGGTTCATGGCTGTGAGGTCTCAGGTTCGAACCCCAACGCCACATGTGGTTATCTTGCATGGGTATATTATTATGCAAGGAACTTATCTTGATGATTGCTTCACTTTACCCAGGTGTATAAATGGGTACCTGAGAGGTGATATATATTTATAGTTATACGCCGTTATGTATATGTATAGTTGTGCACAGTTGTGGGGGGGGGACGTTCTTGTGACGCTATTGTGTCGGGAATGAACAGTTAAATGTGTATGTGTGGGTTTAACAAGTCATCGCAGACCAAGCCAATAATTTGTTAATGCGCTCTGAGCATGCTTCATTGTGTGGAATAGCGCAATATAAGTGATCCTATTATTATTATTATTCACATATTCGTCGGCGTAATTGTATTCAAATATACGTCGACATAATTATATTCAAATATGCGTCGGCATAATTATATTTAAAGATGCGTCTTCATAATTATATTAAAATATGTGTCGGCATAATACTATTAAAATATGCGTTGGCATAATTATTCAAATATGCGTCGGCATGCATACTTATATTGAAATATGCGTCGGCATTTATTTGACCATTAATGTTATCCCAATTACTCGAACATCATGATATCCACAAGTGTTCCAAAAGTATGCTAGCACATTAAAAATAATGCTTACTTATATTCGAAGAAAAGTCAACATTCGAATTATTGTCCATAACATACATTATTCGAATTAATATACCAACGTATATACCAACTCATAATAACATGTGTTGCCGTATATAATCAGACATCAATTGTCAGTTAATGTCGACCTATTTTATTATATTATACCCAATATCACCATATTAATCCTGCAAACACATTCCTTCGGTAATCCAATGCACAGGCAATACAGCCAGTATTTTTCCTCAGTATACCTATTGTAATAAAGTGTTGCCGAAGCGTTATGAATCTACGAGTTTGTGACCCTTCGTTCAATTAGCAGCCATCAGTCACAGTTGCTACTTCAACTACGCCACTCGTCAACTATTATGTACATGCTTTTTGACACTTCAGTAGAGGTAAACGACATCTCATCAACTTCCTACCAGCTTAAAAGCCAATAAAACTATAGTGACTTCAAAATAAATATATTTTTCATAACATGAAATACAAGCCGCTACCGCCATTATTATTGAAAATAAATACCGCTGAGTTTAATCACCGTATACTTGAGATACAAGCATATTGGTGTAATCAGTAATAGTCAAAATACGGGTGACTATATCGTCATCATATTAACATAGAATAGAGGACGAATCTCTTGAGGCTATGAACCTCTCAGAAATATTCCACAAACTACAAATGACATTGAACTCCAAAATATTAGCTGGCAATAAAAATATATTGTACTATTTATTGAACTCGTTTCTGTTATTAGCGTGGGACTTTATTTTACATTATATCTTTAATTATGAGGAGCACAGTGTCTAAGTGGTTCTGGGATCGGTCTCGAGTGCCAGAGGTTCCGGGTTCGATTCCCAGTCAAATGCTGTGTTGTGTCAATGAGCAAAACACTCTATCCCGCTTGCCTCAGCTTCACTCATACTGGAGAAATGAGTACCAGCTTTGCTGTGGAGCTATATCTGCGATGGACCAGCGTCTCATCCAGGGGGAATCATTGACTCTCATCTGCTTGCGCTACAGAAACCGGAGCTAAGCACCGACACCTGATGGGCCGTCGGGCCCGGGGAAGATTTACCTAAATTTTGATCTTGAAGGCGACGTTTTCAATTGCTGTTCATTTTTCAGCTATCATCTCCCTTAATCAGTCTTTCTATTTATGTACAATTTTGTCGATTCCTTAAAATATATATGGATTGTGAATTTGTGAAATGTCGAAGTGGATAACAATATTTTATTAAACGTAGATCCTTATAGCTCAGTTGATAGAGCGTTGGACGTGTGCTTGCAAGATCAGCAGTTCGAATACGGAGTGGCCTTGATTATATTCCAATGTCTCTAACTGGTATATCAAGTGATTGTGAGGTTCATATAACGTACTGACTGTATGCGTTGAAAAGGACCAGGAAACCTAATCAATCAAACAATCAATCGACTTAGGAATACATTCATAGAACGGCATTGTTAAACCGCAGAGTTAAAAATGAGCTGCTAAACACATTCCATCAATCAATCAATCAGTGGATCAATCCTTAATAATATTCCACAAAGGTACAACCCTGAATGATGTCATCATATGATTAAAGTGTTTTCTTATTTGTTCGTACGTCAAATCACAACGACTGTTCTTACCCTGTAGGACTTAGGGTGGACAGACAAGATCACTAACAAATCAAAGTCCAGTGGTGTGTTGGCTCTGTAGTACTAGTAGAGTGCTTTCTAGCTTTGTAATATAATGGTCCCGTGTTCGAACCACAGTGGGCTCGTTTTAGGTTCTTTTGCCAAAAAATGTGAATTGTGATTGCAAATTCAATTGCGATTTACAAATCCTCACCTCCCCATCAGCTTTTGGGGGAAATGTTCAAAGAATGATGTTCACTTTATTCATCGGATGGAAACGTTAAGGGGGTAGGATTTATCACGTCCTTCTCGACACATCTGATTATTTGTCGGAAAGAGTATGTGGCGTAAGCCAGGTGACCCATCCATGATCACATCTGTCATATACCGTCAACCATGCCGAGACCTCTGTTATAAACTTGTGTTAGAATAATTATTCCGGTATGGGTGATATCGTAGTGTATCGTGAACGATATGCTCAAGTTATGAGTCCAGTAGAATATTCCACAAATACAGATATTTTTATCAAAGTAGATTCCGGGGGCATAGGGATGATATGTAATTTGTTTTACGTCCCCTTCCCACACTACCTGGGGTCCCTGGTTAGAGTTTGTAATTTCTTGAAATATATCAATATCGACGTAAAAACCGAATATATTTTGCACATCCCGCCACAGGCCTACATCCCTAAAAAGTCCAATGTTGTAATCAAAGTTATAGGTACTCTAACATCCTTTGAGGTGCGATCCTTTGAGGTCCTCTTCCAGTCCTGGCCTTCCTGGACCATCCTATTTGGCTCCTTCCAGTCGTTTTGTAATAGTGTTAAGACTCACTTTTTAACCTTATCTCACATTCCATAATTGTATATTTTTTTTCTTTTTTTTCTTCTTTTTTTCTTTTTTTCTCACTTTCCATAATTGTATATATTCTTGTTTTTTTTATTATATATTTTTTATTTTTGCATACATTTATATTTATTCATTCTTTACATTAATTGTTTCGGGGTGATCAGGCTTTCGAGCTACAGGAATTTAGTTACCTTTTGTTCATCCTGATCCTTATATACATTTATGAATTTGTATGTTGTTTGTATTTATGTGGATCAAATAAATAATGAAATGAAATTTCATTTTTCAATGATTTTTTCAATGATAATCTCTCTATTTCATTGATCCTCCTCGTAGTATGGGTATTCTGAAGTGCACTTTGAAGTGTAAACCAGAATTAAAAAACGTGTATAGTAGTACTAGTTGTATGTGTATAATATACAAAGACACGTTATTTTTATGAGGGTTCCACTTGTAACAAGTTCATCACGATGAATCATTTTCATTATGTGTAAAGTAGTATGCCTGTATTACATGCGACAGGATGTGAACAATTTATCGCTTATTAGCTGGTTGCAAAGTATTATTTCAAGTCAAATGCCGTCGAACAACCAAATATCAGTGACTGCGTGTAGTATGATTATGAATGGTCTGATAAAAAATATAAAAAGATTCTCAGATTTTGACAACAACCTACTGATATAACTGTTTTATGTGTCGTTATTATTAACATCCAAACGATTAAACTTCTTCACTTACGAACTTTTTATTTAAGAACGATTTAAATGTTCGTAAATCGGCAATTGACATGGGAATGTGGGTATTATTTTTGTTTCCGCAATTATGAAATACTGACAGTTTCTAACCGTTTACACCGCCTAGTCTCCTCCAACATTGGCATGAGTTTAGATATCGATTGACTATCTAGTATTTAATATTAATTGTATATCACTGATATTTATAGCACCGTCTTCGAGACTTGTGTTTAGTCAGATTAGTTAGTACGAACAATAACTTATGTATACTCACAATGAGACAAAAACTTACGAACGATTTCAGTCAAAGTTAAGAACCAATAATTCTTAAATAGCTTTGTGACATAGAACTTACGATTCTTCGTAAAGTTCAATAAGAGCTATTTCAAAGTTACGCACTCTTAATCTTTGTAAGTCCCAATTACGAATGTTGGCTAAGTTTTGTCAAATAGAACCTATGTCTCATAATATCAGCCAACAAATTGTAACAACACGTATACACACTGTATATCTGTGAAGTAGTAGCAATATGTTAACATGGTGTATACAGTATAATACATTGTTTAAATAGTTAGTTCACAGAAACAATCTAGTTCAGAATACGTTCGAAAATCACGTTTTTATTGGACTTTGAACAACGTTATAGGTTTCATTCTTAAAGTTGTAACGCTGTTATAGGGTCATTTAACAAATAACGAACAGTAATCTTGTCGTTTTACTCTATAAATCATGGTTGTTATTTTACATAGAACAACGACTACCACGATGCTTTTACATTAGTTACTGTTTTACGTCTGGTGGTCATCCAATTGATAATTTCAAGTTAACTAGAATGTCTTCAAAGTAAAAGTCGTTTGCGTGGGATTATGGGATATACTTCATGTAGCAGACCTGTGACCTTTGACCTGAAGCAGTATCCCATTGTGTGTATTACGTCCATT
>JAODAI010194408.1:0-10619 GCA_027575025.1 Scotoplanes globosa | reverse complement strand
ACTTTTGGATTTTCTTTGTCATTATGTGGCTACTATTTGTCATCACATAATGAGTTATAGTGACATAACTTTTGACTATATTTTAGTCCGTTATGGCGTTCAATACATTGGAGCGTAAAGCCATCACCAGTCTCAAGAGAAATAAAAACACAGTCATTAAACAAGCAGACAAGGTAGAGAGGGTCCACTACCATTTTAAATACGGACGACTATATACACGAGGCCAAGACGCAGCTACAGGACACAGCTGCCTAGTATGCGACATTACCAGAAGACACAACCACGGCTTTCAAGACTGAACTTTTAAACATTATTTCTGACTTTTCTAATAATATATCTGTTAAAGTACTGGGATTTAATTCCAGATCACCCTAAGTGTGGTACTTTATACACTATCCCTAAGGTAAATAAATTACCCAAGCTCATTAACATACTCCGTACATCACCCTACCTCCAGAACTATCAGACTGAAACTTTACATATATACGCAGAAATGTGGAGACTTTATAGGGGATGCAATTTAAAAGTTTCATTGTACCATTCCAGAGTGCTCAAACTGCAAAGCAACTATCGATTCATAACACAATTAGCAAAGGTACATTATATATATATATAAGCCGTCCTCAGATTTTTCCATATAGTCGAGGATCATTGCATTGTTGCCCATGATCCAATCCCATACGGTGAACATCAAGCGAGAAGGCAATAATATAAGCTTTTTAAAGTATGTGGTGGTTTGACCCTACCACTGGATATCTCGCGGGAGAGGAACCACTATTCGGTCTCTCGGATTGCATGATGGCCATGATGCTCTAACCATTGCACCCCACTCAGCGGCATAGCTATAGGCATTCGTTGACGGGGGCTGAATTTTACTGATTTAGCTATTCCACTGATCTGTTTGATACACTATCTAAGAGAAGGGCAACTCCCGATAAAAAATGTAAATGCCCTTACATTTAATCTGGTGCAACATTGTATTCAATTTAACGCCAAGTTTGTGTTCACAACTTTAGGATTTCCCCTTTTCCCCTCTTTCCCTGTTTTTATTTTTTCCAAAATAATGCGCCCCACCCCCCACCCTTCGTTACGCCGCTGGTCACGCTAGCATCAGCTAGACATGGGTAATGTTTTGTACCAAGTTGTAGTATTTGGTGTTTGATTATGATTAACGGCTCCTATTTAATTATGAAGTTTAACAGCGCCATCGTTTGATGGCTTCTACTCTGGAAGTAATGGGGTTTTCTTGACCATTATTCTTCAAATTGATAAATTGACTGAACATGAAGTCTTTATTATGGTATGGTCCAACATACTGTATAGCGGCCTGGACCAATGTGATGTATACCAGTCAGGACCCCATTTCACAAACACTCTTATAATCTCTGTGGAATGCATTCAAACTTAGCATAGGTTATGCCATTTGATAGTATGTGTTGAACAACATGGTGCCAACATACATCAACTATATATTATAATTGTTATGGTTAATTACACATGATATTATATGGCAGGTTCAACTACTTTCCAAACATCCCCCAATTCCTTGAGATGTAACTTAAAATCGATTGCACCTTTACTATTTCGTGTCGTTTATTTCTACCAACTCAATTTCCTTAGCCCATCATTTTGCGTACTCCATGTCAATAAGCAATTTACTTTAAACGATCCAGAATCATTTACAATTTAAAGGGATTGTAAAGTTTGTTTTAATGTTAATTGATATTATGTAGCAGACAATTATCTACCAAATGCTTCAAACTATAGTCAAATCGGACATTCCGTTCTCAATATATTGATGTTTTAATTTTTCAAATTTAGGACTCCAATTTTTTTACTAACGTCTTTATCAAGACTATTGTGATGTATGTCCTTACAACTAAAGTACATAAAAGGCCTGTTAAATGGCTTGTAAATACGTTTTCTCCAAAAGTCTACATACGATATTGTTCAAACTTGGCATGAAGGTTGACCCCAATGCATATCATATTTGTGTAACTTTTGGTGGAGGTCAAATGTCATTTGAGGTCAAACACTGAACACGTGGTTTAGTGTTTGACCTCAAATGACCTTTGATCTCCACCAAAATGTACACACATATTATATGCATTGAGGTCAACCTTCATATCAAGTTTGGGTAGACTTTTGGAGATAACGTATTTACAAGCCATTTAACAGGCGATTTCTGTACTTTAGTTGTAAGGACCATATGTCTCAATAGTCTTGATAGAGACGTTTGTAAAAGGCGTCCTATATTTGAACATTTCAAACATCAATACATTGAGAACGGAATGTCCGATTTGACTATAGTTTGAAGCATTTGGTTGATAATTTTCTGCTCTATAGTATCAATTAACATTGAAACAAACTTTATGAACCCTTTAAATGCGACAAAATCCGAAATCGCAGCGGTCAGGTAAGTCGTTGTCAGGTAACTAATTGACCAGTCTGACGACTGAGTCATGATCTGATTGGCATTGGTTTGTGATGTCATGACAATGCAGCGGCTCGTTGCGAAGATAACCAAAACAAAGACATTGACTGCTGTAAGTTATGTCGAATAGGCCTACAGTAGGCATACATATTTTTGTTTAATTTCCTACTAGTTACATATATATAATTTGGCCAATGATCACGGTTCTCTATTTACTAGAACAGCCCCGAGAGTTAAACTTAGCGAAAGACGACACGGTATCGAATATACTACAAAATCAGTATTACTAAGCCAACAAGGATGAATATGACAACATGAATGTCTCATCTAAGAAAATTATTACATTACATGACGTTGGGCCTGAATCTCCAATATCTCCCACGAGAAAATCTCTGACATGTTAACAAACTGTAGTAATTGACATTGTGATTATGCTTATCAACTTAAATTGCAGCAGCTATACATTGCTGGCTTTATCTATGCAAATATTACATATCTGGGACATCATCGTATTCGTCATGATCTGCTTCAGGTGTTGAAACTGCACATGATTTTGATAATAATTTAATGATTTCGTTATTTTATTTGTCTGGATCATTCCACTAAACAGTAATGAAGGCATTGTTTTAACTTGGCTGTGGAGTACTCGTGTTTGCTATTTTACAGCCACTGGGTGGACAGAAATGAATGTATTAATGTGCCTGGTCAATATATTTAATGGTTTATATATTTCATTTCTGATTTCTTGGGGAGCTAAGAGGTATATTATACCAGTATCATCTAATAACGATTATGATCATTTTGATTATTATTTAAGTAGCTCATCGTATCCCGTGGATATACCACCTCCACCACCACCCATACAATGTATGATACTGCGGTCATTCCCAGCAGGAATGGGAAATGTGACAAAATTGAAAATTAACTGACATTAATCTTATAATATTTCAACCAGGGTTCCTTTATTACTAAGCGAGGATTCCAAGGATGTTTCCACACTCTGGGTTAATTGTAAAAATCTATATTAATTAAGACCATGACAACCAGTGTATGATATTTAGTTTTATCTTAATAACAGGCTAAAACATTCAACAAACAAATGAGTTCCTAGGTTTATTGGTGTGATTGCTTCACTATTCGAAATACAGACTCTGATAAAGCACTGAAATATTACAAATAATATTTATGAATATTTAATACTGAGAATACTCTGCACTAGAGTGTATCCTGCTACACGTAGCCATACTAATTTACCTATTATAAAAACAACAGTATATTTATTTTCTCATGATGACAAGCTTCATAAAGTATGTTCAGGAGTCTCCCATCCTCGCATAATAATTACCTTGAAAAATGTTGCCGTCGATCCGTCTCTTAGTGTCCCGTATTCTATATCTGTTTGCGCTGCTAAATCGTCGGCGCTCTGGATCGGCGAAACCATCCGTTCGACTGTAAGGAAGGCGGCTAGATTGGCAGTGTACGACGATATTAAAATGAGGGAAAAGAACCACCAAAATCCGCTGAGGACTCGAGTCGAGAACGCCCTCGGATTGATCTCTGAGCCTTGTTGCATAAGTCCACCGAACGCAAACCACAGACAGTTGAAGAAACTGAATTGGTTTTCGACCTGGTCATACTCTGGATTACAAGGGTGTGAGTTATACCATTCGTATGGGCTGAATCGAGCCAATACAAAGAGAGATATGGCCACCATGAGATAAGCTATGACCACATACAGCCACACGTCGAAGGCAAGAGGACTGAGAAACGAGAACACGCCAGGGTTCTGTGGCTCGGGTACACGATGAAGAATTGTAATCCCTAGAAACATGAAGGGTTTTGAGAAGTCGACGACGCGCTCTCTGTCGTATGTAATGGTAAGAGGCGCAACTGCAATATGGGCTTTCTGTGAATACAAGATAAAGAGCAACAGTGAATAATAGTCCAGCACTGTATAGGTTTACAGTAGGTCGAATGGTATATTTTTACACAGAAAGAAGCACGTTCATAGCAGTGAACGTCACGTTCATAGCAGTCTCGAAAATCACCACTCTCCCACTAAATGGAATTGTATAATAAATATATCGGTAGCCTAATACAAATAACACTGGACATAGCATTGCCTACTTAGGCTTATAATTCGAGGTGATATATGGTGACTATATTATCGTGTCTAACTTGTATTCCAATGCTCAATTTTAATTTTATACAACATTAAGCAGTGAAGTAGGCCTACATACCAGTCTCGAAACCTGCCACTACATCCATAAATATTTTTGGGGGAATATACAAAATATATATTGGTGGCATAATATATATAATATTTGACTATAATTCGAGGTGGTGACGATGATATTATAGTGTTTAAGTTGTATATCAAATGCTGTGGGTGGTACTTACTACATCGTTTTGAGAAGGGACACAAACTTTAAAATCTAGTTTCGTCGACACTAGTATCCATATCCCATTTATATTGTGAAGAAGATTTAACATGACGTAACATATAGTTACATTAATGAAACAATATAATGACAGTTATAGATGCATCGGTATTACTCTCATCTCTCTTTACCTCGTAAATCCCGGTGAACAAGGGTGCGCAGCCGCATCATTGGCCAAATATCTCCACCTACCCCCATGCATACCCGTGGCCCTCCAACCTCACTCCCCACCAGCGCGCCTAAAATGCCCCTCAACACAGTCCTCCCATCTCCATCCCGACCTCCGCCTATACCGTATATGAGCTTTCATGTGAGACATTGCCATTTTTCATTGATGATGGAAAACTAGAATAATCGAGCGCCACATTTGCAAAAATCTAACAGAGTTTGGGCCTTCTTCCGTGAAAACATATAGTTACATTAAATACAGTTATTCCATGGCATATGATAATGCAGATGAGTACGAAGAAAATAATTTGCTTATATTTTACTTTATATTACTGGAAACAGGAATATGTATAATATAACTGCGTAATAACAAACTATACATTTATAATGGGCATGTATGCATGTATCTGTCAATAAGACATTCAAGGCGTATAGACTAGACTTACAGCCTGGAAGAAAGAAGGCATATTTATTTTATGACGTTAGGAGACCACTAACGTGGATGTAATATAAATACTTATACATTGTACCGTCACGTCGGGTGATCATCCAATTTATAAATTTGAAGTCAAATTTGGATATTTTGAATTTTGAGAAAGTCGTTCATATGGGAAAACCGTGATTGCTCTCGGATAAAAAAAAGCACACTACTAGACCCGACCCGGGATTCGAACCCTGGATCTCCCATTTGCTGAGCTTCATAGCTTCTAGAGCCAACAACATTATCCGCTCGGCCACAGCGCTGGACACCCAGGTATAAGCTGTAGCAACACACCCAAGTATAAGCCTTGGTCTTCAAATGAGTTTTAGAGCATATTAAAGACGATGATGACTTAGTATATTATGGTATGTCATTCCAGAGAACAGGAGCTGGGAAATCTAAAGATCTTTGCTCCCATAATATGTTTATCCTTTTAGTAAAAATGCATGTTCTGTGAACAAAATTGACGATACGGTGTATACGAACGTAGGCCGTCATATATTTCGACCTTCAAAAAAGTTTTTAGTGGGTACAGGATACAGGTACAGGATACCTACCTTTGTCATTAAATCACCGATTAATCCCGTCCATTCACCGTTCGCGGTTTCAGCGCCGTATGCTTTGGATCGTGTTTCTATTATCTCATACTGGAAACCAATCCGCGTCGCCAATTCTCGAAGTAAATCGATACAGAATCCTTCGTATTTTCCATTATTATTATTGATACTTGATTTCTTGCTGTTGCTGCTACTGTCTTTGTACATCACGTATGGTTTTTCCTTAACGATTGCCAAATGTGTAGAAAGAGAAAAGTAGTTTTAAAACTAAAGGTTTAATGAAAGTTTCATTAATATGTTATATATAAATTGTCACGATTTGGAATACGTCGAAAAATACTATTGGAAAATGCACTTAATAATTTAATTATATTTTTGTATATATATATATATATACCGTATGTAGTTGGAACAAGGATGAGGTAATTACAGTAAGGGGGAAGTACTCCATTGGGCTGTATAGTCAGGGAGGAGATGCTAATCTAGATGTACTCCGCGCAGCGAGGGGTTAGATTGAGGTCGTCGATATTTCGGACTTTGAAGTGGGTTAGGATCTGATACGGATGAAGATGGCTAAGGCTGCGAGTTTGGACGAAACGAGGGTGGAAATGTGTGTTACTATAGGGGATGTGAGTGTGATGTAGCTAAGGAGACTGCTCAATGTGTGTTTGTGTTTGGGGAGGGGAGTAACCCAATGAACAGGCGGACGGGCCTGGTTATGCCTATTTGGAAGCAAAATGGTAATGTTCATGACCCAGGAAGTACCGGGGTATCACACTATTACTAGGACAGGTTTGTAAGCTTAAGCTTTTGGAAAGGATTTTGGATAGAAGGATTATGGCTAGAGTTGAGATGGAGATCGGGGAGGAACAGCGGGGTTATCGTAAGGGGAGAGGGACAAGTGATGTTCTCACTTAGGCAGCTGGTGGAAAAGAAATAGGAAGTGAAAGGGAGTATGGCTTTTGGTTTTGTAGATTTGGAGGACGCCTATGATATATATGGTTCCTATGGAATTAGTTATGTCTACGTTAATGTGGATGGGTGGAGGGTCTTTATGAAGGTACAATGGGTAGGGTTCTGGTTGGTTCGGGGAAGTCGGGAGATGTTGGGTTAATATTGAGCTTAGGCAAGGTAGTGCTCCCAGTACACTTCTTTTCATTATGGTAATGAAAATGATTAGCAGGAAAGTCAGTACAAAACATGTACTGAAAAAGCTATTATATGCTGACAACCTTGCAATAGTTATGGATAATAAGCAGGATTTGCAGGAGGTACTGGTAGCCTGGAAGGGTTTATTTGAGAGGCATGGGTTGCGGCTGAGATTGGATAAGACAAACTTTTTATGAGTGGGCATACAATTACAGGAGTTAGGAATTACCCTTGTCGACAAAGGTATTAAGCTGAGCGATACTTTTGCGAATATTGGGGAAATGATTACTGGGGATGGGCGGTCTGATGGGGATGTGCGTGAAAGGATCCAGCGGGGGCTCTGGCCTGGTGAAATGCAGAGAGGGTTGTGTCAGTTAGACATATTTCTCAGAAATTAAAGAGAATGTATTGCATATGTGTGTTATCTCAGTATGTATTTACGGGTTTGTGAAAGCGGCCCTGTCAGTGGATCAACATCAGCGTGTCAAAATATGCGAAAATAATTGGACGAGGAAGATTGCAGGGGTTAAGCGGGTGGATGGAAGGAGGTTGGAGGATATTCATCAGATTAGGATGAATATGAGTCTTACAGAGATGGTGATAAGGGGGCGCATGAGGTGTGTTGTGCATGTAGAACATAGGGATGAAGGGCGAATCCCGAAAATATCGATCGGGGAGATTTCGTTTGAGATGGAAGGAATATTTTGAGAGGGATTTTAGGAGGGCGGAACGTGATTGTGATTGGAGGGTCATGTCTACGGTTAGAGGGACGAGGAGAGCTTTGGTCAATGGTGCGGCTGTCATTTCATATTTTCTTCCCTACCCTTCTTTTGGGGATTAATTTGGTTGATAGAGAGGGTCGTGTTAGCTCCAGCTTTTCACCCACATGGGCTAGTTTATAATTCGGTGTATATACTATGTTATGGATATGTATGGCAAATGTACTAAAGTAACCTTATAGTCTAAATTTTACAATTAAAGCATGTCACATGTCTATTAACCTTTTTGGGCAACATTTTACTGACGACTTGGCAAAAATCAACAATGGTGATCGATATCCCTTGCTTTCGCTAGTAAAATATCCAAGCTGGGAAACGCAAAAACTAAGATCACCAAATATAGCTATTATTATGTGTTTGGTTATCTTATTTCTTAATATAAGATTACTATGGTGTACTATATAGTACACCGCAAACGATTCTTGTTAAATACAGCTGTTGCGGCTCTATAAAATGTTTAAATACTACTACTAATAGTAATGTTCTCACCAAAAGTGTAGTAACGATGAGTGTCTCGTTGAGAAAGGAATTGTTTGCCATGTGCTTAGCAGAAGTCGGATTTAAAATGAGTGATGGTTCAGTAAAGGCTGACCAGGATCCAATCTAAATAATTAAATTAAAATAAAATACATTGAATTTGTTAGTATGTCAACTGTCATCATGTTATACTATCAATTAGTGCAATTACAATAGTCTTATATACACTGAAAATCAAATTCGCAGACATCTGACCCTTTGCCTAAAGTAATGATACGTGGACTCTTCAATATTGCTGAATTGACTCCGATAATTATGGTGATGCTAATATTATTTTATTCGTGCCACATGACTCTTTGTTAAGAGTATACATAAGTATTACTAAGTGACTCTTGCAATTTGAATCTTCTAAATTACCAAAGAGATATTTGATGTTGGTATATTGAGCGGCAAGTCACGAATATGACTCTTTAACTGTTTGACTAACTCTTTGCAATATTTGAGTAGAATTCTGGACAATTAACTTTGACTCCGATTTAAGAGTTATAGTAACCATGTTGTTATACAAATAGTCCAAGTTAGATGTGATTCGACGCTACAGAAATATCGACGAACATGACAAGTGCACACGTTCTTCAAGAATCGAAGATTTATAATTACTCGAAAATTATCTGAATTACTTTGTATCCATGTAAGTTAAGTCAACTGATGATTACAACGACCTTAAGGAAAAAACTGATACCGATAATATTAATAGTAGTGCATATTAAAATCATGTAAACACCATTATTGTGTTCAGATATGTGTATTTTGTTAAGTCAAATGGCTAGGTTTATCTTACAATGGGGTATGTATGCATATCATACTATAAGCTAACGTTGATATGGTGTAAGCATATCAAGAAGTTATGTTTTCCTTAAACAAATATGCAGTTATGATGTTGGTATCAGCTTTCACTTTACTTTCTCTTAACCCTCATCGTGCTGAATTTAAATGTGGGCATATTCTAAGAAGGAACTTTCAGTGACGCATAACACAGTATAACCGAAGTAAATTTGGTATTGTTGCAGAGCGCCATAACTACTTTTAAAACGCCCAATTTGTCACTCAATTATATTGTTTAATATTAGCGCAGTCCGTGTCTAAAGATCGCTCGGAGTGCACCCTCTTTGCATCGCTCGCATGATGAGGGTTAATCACATGGTCAGTTATATTAACCACCTGCTCACAAAGATAATCGAGGAAGTCTTCAGGTAATGATGGTTCAACGAATATTAAAGATGATCGTACCACGTATTAGATACTCATTAAAAAGGGTCCACCATATTCCTTTACAGGAGTCCGGCTGTCAATGAGCATCATAAAGAGTCAATTGTCTCTTCAAAGAGTAAAAAAAAATACTATTAATAATTGTCACATGCGTAATATAAATAGTCCACATTACTCATTCAAAGAAGTTCAGCTTTCTACCCGTGCATGCAGTGAGCATCATGGAGAGTCAACTGACTATTCAAAGACTTAAAATGACTCTTCAAAGAGTCAAATTGACTCCTGCGTAGTACACTGCACGGATATACGTTGTACTCTTTGTCGATGTCTGTACTTGTAAATTATTATTAATTACAATAATAATACCGGCTTGAAAGGCACTCTATTTTACCACGATAAGAGACCACCAAAGTGGAATAAGTATAATTATATTTCTATGATTACAACTTCACGTCGAGTGGCAGTCTATACTTAAAATTTGAACTCAAATTTTGATTATTTTCTTTCGAGTTGAACGCTCACACTACTAGACCCGACCTGGGATTCGAAATCCTGATCTCCTAATTGCTGAGCTTATTCGCTTTCAAAGCCACTAAACTCTGTTAACCGCTTGGCCACAACACTGGTTAGTTGCACTAATACACACATCCGCTAAATGTATTAGTATGTGCCATAGCAGTCGTTGAGCAATACGAATCAGCAAAGAAGTGAAGCTTCTAAGCCCACCCACATACACAAAGTAATTGTATAGACTACTATAATGTGATACATTGGTCCGTTTTAAGAGGGCTCTTAAGACCCATCTTTTCACACTTCATTATGATTAATACATTTTAATTTTCATTAACACTGTTTATGTACATG
>JAODAI010194407.1:0-16496 GCA_027575025.1 Scotoplanes globosa | reverse complement strand
AGTGTCTGTTTCATCGAATAAATCAGTGTCTGTTTCATCGAATAAATCAGTGTCTGTTTCATCGAATAAATCAGTGTCTGTTTCATCGAATAAATCAGTGTCTGTTTCATCGAATAAATCAGTGTCTGTTTCATCGAATAAATCAGTGTCTGTTTCATCGAATAAATCAGTGTCTGTTTCATCGAATAAATCAGTGTCTGTTTCATCGAATAAATCAGTGTCTGTTTCATCGAATAAATCAGTGTATGTTTCATCGAATAAATCAGTGTATGTTTCATCGAATAAATCAGTGTCTGTTCCCAAAGCATTGAAAATGATAACGTTTGGTACTTTTACAAATATTATATACAATCTTATCTCCACAGACACCATTTGAAAGATATACCCTCAAATAGAAGCCCCCTCCACACAAAAAATGTTTGGTCCGGTGGCTTGCAATAGGGGTTAAATGTTTGGCCCGGTGGGCTTTCAATATAGGGATTAAATGTTTTCCCAGGTGGGCTTGCAATGGGGATTAAATGTTTGGCCCGGTGGGCTTGCAATGGGGATTAAATGTTTGACCCGGTGGCTTGGAATGGGGATTAAATGTTTGCCCGGCGGACTTGAAATAAGGTTTATATGTTTTTCCCGGTGGGCTTGCAATGGGGATTAAATGTTTTCCCCGATGGGCTTTCAATGGGGATTACATGTTTGACCTGGTGGGCTTGCAATAGGGAGTAACTGTTTGGCCTGGTGATGGGTTTGCAATAGGGATTACATGTTTGGCCAGATGGGTTTGCAATAGGGATTACATGTTTGGCCAGATGGGTTTGCAATAGGGATTACATGTTTGGCCAGATGGGCTGGCAATAGGGATTAAATGTTTTCCCCGATGGGCTTTCAATAGGGATTACATGTTTGACAAGGTGAGCTTGCAATAGAGATTAAATGTTTAGCCCAGTGGGTTTGCAATATGGATTAAATATTTGGCCTGGTAGTCTTGCAATGGGGATTGGATATTTTGCCCGATGGGCTTTGCAATAGTGATTATATGTTTGGCCCGATGGGCTTGCAGTGGGGATTATAGTTACATTTTCCCGGTGGGCTTGCAACATGAATTACATGTCTACCCGGTGGGTTTGCAATATAGGGATTACAAGTTTGACCCAGTGGACTTGCAATATAGGGATTAAATATTTGACCGGGTAGCATTGCAATAGGGATCATATGTTTTGCACGATGGGCTTGTAATGGGGATTGTATGTTTGGCCCGGTGGACTTGTAATGTGAATTATATGCTTAGCCTGGTGGGCGCGCAATAGGGATTACATGTTTGGCCCGGTGGGCTTGTAATATAGATTATAATTAGTATACGGTTTGAAGGGGCTTAATTAGGGAAGCTATTTTGAAAAAATATACAGTAGATGGTGTCATGACAACACAGTTTTTGATTTCCTAAACTGTCTACGAATTAATTTCAGTAGTCCTAGAGTAAAATTTGTATTTATTCAACAATAAACATTGGCTGTTCCCTATTAAAATATATAATGTATTTTAGGGAGCAGGATTCGATAAGTTCTTTGTATGATGGTCAATATATAATTTATATATAGGTTCGAAATACTGGGGAAATAGTAAGTCTATATAATTATGTCGATGACAATAGTATACAAGTCCACAATACCATGGAACATAATATTGACATGCAGGTCCAATGTCAAGGACAATAATTGATATGTTGCTAGTACGATGTCGATGAGCAACAATAAATATATCCACTGCATATAACGGTATGAGGGACAGTAATACATAGGCCGCAGTACCAGGTAAAATAATTCATAAGTCCCTAATGCAGATTGATAATAATGTATGCCATGGGTATCTCCTATACAATGGGTAATAATACATAATGTCTAGTATGTGAATGGTCAATATAATAATAGCTACCAGCTGTAAATGATAGGCTTATAATACGGACGAACAATAATAGATAGGTCCCCAATACAAGGAAATAATGCATAGGTCCCTAGTACGAATGAACAATAAATAGAGATGTCTCCAATAATAGATAAGTCCCCAATACCAGATAAATAATGTATTGGTCCCTAATACCGATGAACAACAATAGAGACGGCCCTATAATACCATTGAAAATAATGTACATATCCCAGGACAGGTTTTTAGGCTTTTGGAAAGGATTTGGGCTAGAAAAATTAGGTCTACAGTTGAGGCCGAGATCGCGGAGGAACATCAGGGCTTTCGTAATGGAAGAGGCACAAGTGATGGGCTGTTCTCACTTAGGCAGCTGGTTGATAAGAAATTGGAGGTGAAAGAGAGTATGGCATTGGGTTTTGTAGATTTGGAGAAGGCATATGATCCGGTTCCTACAACGAATGTACTGAAAAGCTGGTATGTGCTGTCGACCTAGCAATAGGTGTGGATAGTAAGCAGGAGTTGCAGGAGGTGCTGGTAGAATAGAAGGGTTTATTTGAGAGGCATGGGCTTCGCATGAGCCTGGATAATACAGATGTTTTATCAGTGGACATGCAACGACAGGAGTTGGGTATAAACGTACCTTGCTGACAAAGGTATTAAGCAGAGGGATAGTTTTGCGTATGTGTGGGGAATGATTTCTGGGGATGGGCGATCTGTTGGGGAAGTGCGTAAAAGGATCCAGTCGGGGGCTCTGGCCTGGAGTAATATGGAGGGGAATTATGTCAGATAGACATATTTCTAAGAAATTAAAATGGCAGGTATTGAGTACATGTGCTATCCATGCATGTATTTAAGGGCTTGAGACAGTGGTCCTGCCAAGGGCTCAACACCAGCGACTCCAAATATGTGAAAATAATTGGATGAGAAAGATTGCGGGGGTTAAGCGGGTGGATAGGTGTAGGTTGAAAAATATTCGGTAGGAGATTGGGATGAATAGAAGTCTTACAAAGAGGGTGATAAGGGGACGCGATGAGGTGGGCTGGTACATGGTCATGTTGACCGTATGGACGAAGAGCGACTCCCGAAAATTGCGATGTCACATGTGAAGGTTGATAAAAGAGGTAGAGGGAGACCTCGCCTGAGATGGAAGGACTGTGTTGAGAGGAAATTTAGGAGGACTGGAGGTGATGATGATCGGAGGAACATGCATGGCTACGGATAGAGGCAGGTGTGTGTGGGGGGGGGGGTGGCTTTGGACGATGATGCGGCTGTCAGTTAGTATTTTCTTCCTCATCCCTTTTAGGGATTAATGAGGTAGAGAGAGAACCCCATATGGATGAACAAGAATAGATAGGTCCCAAATAACATACAAATAATGTATATGTCCCTAGTATGGCCCAGTTAACAATAATATATATGTCCCCAGTACAGGAAAATAATGTATATACCAGTAAAATAATGCATAGATCCATAACGTGGATGAACAGTATGTGGGTCCACAATACCATACAGAGAAAGAACACATAGGTCCCTAATACGGTTAGCAATAATATATATAGGTTCCCAGTAGCAGCCATAATACGGATGAACAATAAATAGATATGTCTCTAATACTATATATGGCCCTATAACACCAGAGAAATAACGCATATATCCCTTAATTCGGATGAAATAATAGGTATATGTCCTCAGACCTCATTACCACAGAACTAGTGTATTGGTCCCCAATATATTGGTCCCCAATAGTAATACGGGTGACATAGGCGCGTATCCAGGGGGGCGCAGGGGGCGCTCCCCCTATTTTTTCACTTTCTTGCATAGACGTTACACAATTCATCGATAATTCCATTACAAAAATGTTTAGGGCGCCCCCCCTCCCTTTCTAAACGTCCTGGATCCGCCTATGGGTGTAACAATAAATAGTGTCTCTATAATACAAGGGCCAATAATAGTACATATGCCTATATTTCCCTAATACGGATGGACAATAATATCCTTATGGGTATCCAATATACGATGGCATAAATAGATTCATATCAGGGACAATACTATATAATGTCCGAATAGGAGGAGGTAAAGATAAATAGGACCCTAATACGACCATAATAATATATTATATAGGTCCCTTGTGGAAGGGATATAGTAATTGGTATCTAATGCATAGGGGTAATAACAAACATGTCCACAATATCAGACAATAATACTAGTATAGGTCCAAAATACGAGGGATAATATTCGATAAGTCTTTAGGAATATAAATTGCTCATGGACCCTGCATGTTTTGGCAACATCGGTGACTGGTGATAATTATGTGTAATTTACATGTATACCGAGCTAACAAAAGTCAGTTTTATCAAGTACTGCTTAATTATTATATAGTAGCTTAGGACTATACCCAATTCACTGATATTGCAATATTGACATGCTATACACATGCTATGTATGCACAATTGGTGGATTCGGTATGTTTATGATTTTCCAATTTGGCTATAATAGATTATTCACTGTTCAAACATACATATCTGCCTGTATTGTAAAAGGTACATTTAGTACCACTTTTAATAAAATAGTACCCATACATGCATAAAGCGGGCCTTATAGTATAGCATCATATACAGCGGATAGCTTGTTATGGGGACACTATGCAACAATATAGCGCCAAATGTAGGACGGTATAACGTTATTATTACAAATGTCGCACTTATTTTAAAATATTCAGGTAGGCCTAGACCATATAATACTTCATTATGATGTAGGCCTCTTTAATTATAGCTGTCGGTATAACACATAGGCTTCAAAGGATTGTTAACCTGTCAGTAACTTCAATGGGTATTTGTTAGTAAACAATATTATATTTAATTGAAAACTAGAAAGATACCTGGGTCGTAGCGGGTTCACCGGTTTTAGTGACGTTGTATACAAGAGATCATCAATATTCAATATGTTTGTATACCGTCCGCCCATATTACAGGCATAAATGGTAGTGCACACAATTAATTATATATAATAACTAAATTAAAACAGGTGTATTTAATAATGGTATGCCTGTATTTCATACTGAGGTTTGTTAGTAAACTATATTATTATTGATTCACAATAAAATTGCCGCTATTTAACAATGACAATTTATGTAATAAGTACTAGTTTGATATAGCACATTATGAATAACAATATTGTTAAAAAGAAATATAACAAAACAACCTTAGCCGTCCAGTTAAACGTAATCGTTATTTACAATTGTGTTTAACTAATAATCGTGAACGCGGTATTTGTAATTTATCATTTACCTTACTGTTAAGTGATCTATAATTTACAATTAGATGGACGCTGGTGATGTGATATGGCATCTCTCGTCTACTCGTAGATACACACTAAAATAATAATGACACAATATATCCCAAGTAATGCATAAACACCATTACTTGGTATATATAGCATGATTATAAACTTCCATAAACTACCTTTATTCGGAAGGTGACATATCATAAAGCTACATGAAACGCCTTTAGTTAACATCCGATATACTCTCTTTCTCGGGCTATACATCGTGCATCCCTAACACAAGGGGTGAGGAAGAAAACACTAACTGCCGTATTATTGGCCAAAGTTCTTCACTTCCACCTACCCAAAGACCCATTCGCCATCCCCATCGATCCTCCTAAAACCCCTCCCAACACAGTCCTTCCATCTCAACCGAGGCCTCCCCCTAACCCCCACAAACCCCTTCTACAAACTTCCACGTGCGACATCGCCATTTTCGGGAGTTTCCTTCCATCCATATGCCTACGTTCCACATGCCCAGCCCACCCCCACGCGTCCCCTTCTCAACCTATCTGTAAGACATCCCAATCTCCCGCTGGATATCATCTAAGCCCTCCTACCCACACGCTATAGTTACACAAAGTACTAGTATTCGTATTTGATATGTGACAATTCAATAAACTACCCTTTTAAATATGTGACATCTTATAAAGTTACACAAACTATCTCTATGTGACATGTGACATAAAGTTACATTAGACTATATGATATACCATGGTTGAAATGAAGTTCTAAAAATAAACAAACAACAAACATAAACGCGTACCTTTTTGATACGTTACACAAAAGGCTACTTGTTATATGTGACACTGTCGTAAAGTTGCATAAAATTTGACATGTGATATATCATTGCAGTTTAACACAATTTTTTGGTGGGTTTATTTGTATTTTTCTGGGGTTAAAACTCATGCTACTATGCTAATATTGGTCCCAAATCGCAATGTGATATCAATGATATATAGTCCGTTATATTTAGCAATATGGTATACATATAGACCAGAAAATATGTGTGAAATGTCCAGGAGAGCGAAAAGCTCCCCTTAATCTCCCAGGAGCTGAAAAAAACAGCTCTCCTGAGATTCTCATATACGTGAAGGTCTGGTACATATTATACAGTAACATAAACTATTCCGTCACTTGACATGTGATATATGTAACATATTGCATTACGCTACGTGAACTACCTGTGCTTGAAATGTAACATTAGTTACACACACACTACTATACATTTATTTGAGATTTAACGTATTATAAAGAAACACAAACCACCTTTTTGACATGTGACGGATCATTGTAAAGTTACAGAAACTGCCCTTTCTGACATGTTATATTATACAGTTGACCTTTTCACAAAAGCTTAGTAACTCGACAAATATACTTATTTTCATTTTTTAGCATATTATTTTTTAGCATATTCCATCTTAACCACAATTACAGCGTTTACTAATGTAAAGTGATACAAGCTTCAATCATTGGGGTATAGAATGGGGAAATCATTGTGTTTATTCCGGGTAAATATGTGTTTCCGACATGATAAATGTGTTACATATTGTGGTGCATATAAAAGTGTATGGAATGTCAATGTTATCCCCACACACACCTCACAATTCATGTGGACTCAGTACTATGTAGACCACAGTCCTATATAAACTATGATACAGATATACGTTGCGTTAAACATTTTATATTTGAGATGTTATATTATGCATACATGATACTGTTTGGTAAACTATATTTTTTAGGACAACTTCCTTTTTTATTTGAAATATCAACCAAGGTTAATGTCAATTTACAAAAGGAAGAATTTGAACCATGCACTTTAAATATATAATTAAGGTCATACATAGTCTAAAGAAATACGTCATGATATGGATATTTATATCGTATAAATACAAGACCGAATTTAAGTACATATATGCCTCATATGTATTCATTTCTGGCCATAAATATATTACTATTATAGTCATATTTCAAGAAGACAATACACTCACATAAATAAAAGTGGCATTTCCAAGCATCTGAAGCAAACTTATTAAAGTTAGACTGACTTAGTTATATAATGCTAGATGGTAACCATAGTGATATTAACTGTTAACCAGTAGTTTGTACAATTAACCATCGTAACTTCAACATTACATAGTATAATAAATTGGCGCACCATAAACGCACCGAATAACTATAAGTGTAACTCGCGAACTAGTAATTTTAGAATAATAATAATAATACACCGTCTTTTGTACAGCGCCATTGCTTCTCAATGATATTTCAACGCGCTTTGACATTATTACCCCTTGTCATTTGTGTTCTCGTCTGACCCACATGTACATGGGCCCAAAATTGGCTGCAATAAATGCGCACATGTAACATATAGTAACACCTCACGTTCCCATTTATACACCTGGACAAAGAGAAGTAATCAAGATAAAGTGCCTTACACAAGGACACTGTCACCCCAAGATAACCAAGCAGCTGCAGTAAATAAGTAATTTAACAATGATTCTTGCAGTCATGCCTGGATTGGTATATATTGTACGGCATTTGTATGTATATACATATATTATATTGTATTATATTATATACACGTAGGTCTACATAATATTTAATCGATTATATGTTGCTTGCATATTATGAACGTATATATGTTTATTTGTAGGTTGCTTATCTGGTTCATTCGTTTATTTCAAATATACTTTTACAATTAAAATAAGTTAAGTTAAGTAAGAAAGGATCAGCAAGGACATATTCCTCATAATATAAACCTGAACCACCGTCTCCCCTGAAGTGGATCTGCTAAACCCATCCCTTGAAGTGGACCTCCTAACCCCGTACAGAGTCACATTATATAAAGACCATTCTTAAAGGCGTTGGCATTATCCGCGCGAACCAACGACTCTGACAAGCTATTCCACTCATCGACAACTCTCCGTGAGAAGGACAACTCCCTAACATCTTACTTGGAATACTCCCTACGTAATTTAAGACTATGACCTCTAGTGTCAGAATAATCAGACAGCGTAAATAACTTAATCATCGAACTTCAGCTTATCAAATTCATGAACAATTTTAAACACATGAATAAGATCACCACGAATACGACGAAGTTCTAAAATTATAAGCTTTAGATAAGTCAATATTTGATCGTACGACATAATAACTATCAAGGCAACTAACTAAGCTAGTAGCCCTTCTTTGAACACGTTCGAGAACTATCCAATCCATAGCTAAGAACGGATTCCAAGTCTGAATAGCATACTGCATATATGATGAGGCCTAATCGTTTGCTTGTACAATATAACTACAATATCCTTACGGATGAACGTAAAATGACGTCTAATCAATCCTAAAATCCAATTAGCTTAAACAAATTGGGTGTAATTATAATTAAATTTGCAAAGGAATGTATATTAATATAAAGACTGAATGAAAAGGAAACGGAACCAGAAGAAGCTCGGAAAGCTTTTCTAGTCTATAAGTTGGTATAAACAAAAAAAATAATTACTAACCTTTTCGTAAATCGATCCCGTTTGAAACGATCCGATAAAATATCACTCAATGTGCTTTTCGATCCACTTTGCAGAGCTAATGTGTGTGTGGTTGTGTCCTATGATATAATGTTTACCGTAACTATGAAAAACATCCTGTCAATCCTCTGCGTATACATACCAATACCATAACTCATGGGTACCATATTAATCAGGCTACACAGCTATAATGTTCCAAATGCTGGCATATATTTTAAATACTACACCTGAGTGAGTTATGTCTATGCACAGGTAGTATTACAAATAAACAAAATATCACACACAACTTATAAAATAGACTTCAATATCCGTTGGTACTGTGCCAGACACGGCATCAACTATACCCAGGCAGTGACAGGGGGGGTGCTAGGATAGTGAGAGGAGTGTCCGACTAAATTAAACCAAAAGTATTTTGTTACTTCACAAATACAGCCACCATATAAACTACCAACCAACAAACTGCCACAAACTAATCTTTTGGGATATTTCCGGCGAATAGTTAGTTGCAACAGTTAGCCAATCTTTTCACAATCCATAATAGGTTGCTATATATAAAGGTTCGGTTAGCCGTCAGAGCGGTGTGTGGTATATTGGTGTTGCATTGTTGCGAGTTAAGTAGTGTCATTTGGGGCGTTCCATTATACACTTGACTGGATTCCCGCTGGCTGATAGTACATTGGTGTATCCGCTTAGTAGCTCCCCCGAAACGTACTTCATTCCAGTGTTGAACTATATACCATCAACATACAAAGGATTTTAAACCACAGTCGAAACCAGGGATGGTACAGGATGTTGGCCGACAGGGGGAGGCCTCACCGACGGGAGATAGTTGGGTGGCTTCGGGCCCCGACTGAGCTCTAAACTGGTATTATGTATAGGTCCCCTTCCATGCAAATGCGATATGTATGACTGTTCACGTACAATTTACATGACGAATTGAATCAAATTCCCCGACGGGGAGGTTAGACTGACATTGTGCATATGAAACATGATATATGTCCCTGTATGCTAAGTTCCACGACAATTTGAAAACAACATTATCCCAACTCATGGTTAGTTCCCATTGCACCATCTCTCTCTCCGCTACAAGAGAGCGACCTTAAGTTAGGGTAATACAAAAAATACAGTAATGTCATATTAACCCTAACTTAGGGGGGGGAACACAATGCCTCCATTAACATTCTTTACTCGAGAATCGCAACCGTTAGGGATATATTTTTTTCTTTTTTACTTTTTTCTTTCGTGTCTTGCCCACCTTATGACACCATTTTCCACCGGACAGATGGGTTCCCACCGGACAGATGAGTACCAAAATAGTCAAGTTAGGTTATATAGTTAAAAAGTGTTCACTTAAAAAGGTTGTTCACCCAAGTGCCACATAGCCCGCTTTCAAATGGGCTCATTATACCTTTTCGATGTAGAAAGTTATGTTGTATGGGGATATTTTGTTTTCAGTCAAGAGAACATATTTCTTGTAGAAATCCGTTCTAGTACCAGTAAATTAAAAGTAGGCCTAATGTTAACAATAAAAGCAATAGCAAAATAATTTAGCCATTGTGATATTTTAATAAAGAGCTATCTTTCCATAGTTTTGACTAAGTTGGACCACCATCGTACATTTTCAAAACTTATATCAGAATATGTACTTTGATATTTTAATTTACTTTTCATAAATAAAATCAATGTCGTCTTTCAATGTCGTATATTCGTAACTATAGTAACGTGGCTTATATAGTCATACTCGCCTCGCGTTATACTCAGAACGTGACATTCATACTCATATCATATATACATACTCATCACGTATTACTCATACTCATATATAAATTATAATATATACTGAATACGTGACATTCATATATACTCATCGTGTGACATACACAGTCATACAATGCATACTGACCACGTGACATTCATACTCATAATAATATGATACTCATCACGTGACATTCATACTCATATAATATGTACTGATCACGGGATACTCATACTGAAATCATATATACTCACCACACACCATTCATACTCACCATGTGTTATGCATATCGTTTATACTCACCACGTGACACTATGTATTCGTACCACGTATATGCCTACTCATCAGTGTACACCGATGCTCATAATCACCTATGCTCTTCACGTGACGTTCACATCGTTTACACTGATCACGTGACATAATACTCATAATTATATATGACGTAAATAATCAAATGATTTAGAGTACATGTTCGGTAAATTAAATGAAGGAATTGAAGATATATATATATATATATATATATATATACATACATATATGTTATCACGTGACAAATATCATATATACACGTATCACGTGACACTAATACACATAATGTATTGATTCGTCGTGTGATACTCATACTTTATGAACAATGTATGAATTTGCCTCGCAAATAAAATTGTATTGGAATACGATAAATTAAATAATAATGCACAGACGTAGAGTTATATTTTAATAAGATTAGGTCTCCATGATTATATATTATATAATTGGTACTATAATAGTACGACTACCTTTATGGTATTCCATGTTATGCCATGAAGCAGGATATTATGTACCTCCAAAAATATCCATTTTGCCAACTTGTTGCATCAACATCCGACATATGGATTAGTTCTATAATATTATGAATGGAACTAATACTCATAAGTTACATCAACATATATGCTTCCCATCCAATGTGTAATATAGTTAAAAGGTCAATGTTAGGTTAAATTATTCGTTGTCTTAGCATCGTTAACAGATTCCACCTGATTGCAGACCGATGGATATACTATGCCTATTTATATCTCGATTAATGTAGGCAAATGCTACTCTAAAAAGTATGCAATACGAAATAAATGCCAGACACAAACAACAAACTCGAACTAATTCAGTGTATGATTGTCCGTAATGGATATAATATCTGGTTTAATATGGACATTAATACAAATAATTGCGGACATTAAATATGAGCAATCAGATGCTGATATTTATGTCCACGTGGTCAATTCGAAATAATGTTGACGTTAACTTATGTGGGGACGTATATTGATTCTGTGCGAATATTTTTGGAATACTGACATTAATTAATTAACGAGGGCATTAATTCGAGTTAATGTCCTGCATATTTATTCAATTTACCGTGGCCAAATGAAACATTTAATGTCCCGTGACGTTAATTGGAAATAACGTGAAAATAAATATGAGATATCTGATTGCTCATTAATGTTCGCATTAATTCGAATTAATGTCCGTGGCATTAAATGGATTTAATGTAGCCATTAATTCGAATTATTGATATCCACGTGAAATTTTGTCCACTACGGCCAACCATTATACGATAGGCATAACACCAAGTCAATTTTGAATCGGATTTCTGTATGTTACACCATTTCATTAAATTTAGAAGTATTATACTATACTGTACACACACGACTAGGGCATAATACTAATAATGTACGTCACTTATATAGCGCTTTATGCAATGCCTCAAAGCGCTGGTCCAGTGGCTGCAGCCGAAGGGCGCCTGACCCAGAAGTGTAAGATCCGTATTCTGTATGGATGATCACCGGGACAAATCCCTGCTCTTTGCGAAAAGTGACCAGATGTAACGAGGCAGGCGTTTCAAATCCTGCTCCCGAGACCGCCATTTTAAGTCCCCATCTGACGGACGAGAATGCACATCAGTCTTTGCCCATTTCCCCAAAGGCTGAATGAGAAGCAAGGATTTGTTCAGCACAGCTAATTGCTGTAATTTACAAATTTTGTAAATAGTCCTAGAAACAACCCAGTTGGGGATCGATCCACGGACCTTCGTATTGCAAAGCAAGCACTCTACCACTGAGCCAACTCACCTCACCAGGCTGATTGGCTGGTTAACCGATAACGACGACAGTGATTGGCTGTGGATAATAATATTTTCCGTTTCAAACGCTTTGTCAGCCCGCACAGAAGTATTGAAATATGTCAATGCCTGCATTATATAATTCGAATTAATGTGGACATAAATATCGGCTATCGAATTGGTCGTATTTAGTGTCCGCATTAATTCGAATTAATGTATGCATTAAATCAATTTAAAGTGGTCATTAATTCGAATTAATGTCCATATTAAATAAGCAATTATGCCCACTAGATCCCGACATTATATACGGAGACTTTACTCCAAAATCATTTTTAATGTACAGTGTTGAAATATGTCAACCGGTGAACAATTTATGTAAACTAACAATTCAAACCGGAATTATGAAAGTTGTATTCTATATTAATTGGTTTGTAGGGTTATTACCAACCCATTGACCTTGACCGTTCTGCCGTTCAATACATGACTAAGACAACATGATATAGAGACTTTATGATCATAAAGAACATACATAGTATACATTATGTGGGTAGGATTGTCGGCCAATAATAATAATAGGTAGCTGGTTATTTTAGAGAATAATACCATAGTATTGGTACCTAATCACTTCATTCGTGTTTGCTCACTGGGATAAAAGTAAAGAATGAAGTGATATAGGTACGATTGGTATTAAATTTAAATTAACACCAAATTCGGTGTTAATTTAATATTAACACCATATTATTAACACCAATATGGGTATTATTTTAACACCAACTGGTGTGGGCAAATACATACCCAAAGTGAAACCGGTGTTACATTTAACACCATTGGTATCAAATTCAACACCCCGTTTTTTGCAGTGTTGCACATGATTTATCTCATATTTGTGTCATTTAGATATCACTCATTACACCACGAAGCTAAAGAAGTCTAAATACAGCAGTAATACAAAGAAAACTTATAAATAATTATAACTATTTTGTGAAATTGTGGGTCTCGCGAACTTTATAATATGTAAGTACACGTTACCTAATAACGAATTCAGCAGACAATATCGAACACACCAGTAACTACTTTTACCGTATTACTTCCGGTCTCAACCAATCACAGGGTGGCCAGGTAAACAGGACCCATTGACGCCGACCCACCAATGAAATACACCGAGAACGTACAGGTGACCTTTGTCGCGTGTGTGACGCAACCGGTAACATTTACATTGACCGTTAAAAACATTATTACAATAGTCATTATATTTCGCATACAGCTGAGGATGATACTTACACAATATTCCATGGCAGACGACGTGATTTTTTTACTAGTATATGAAGATGGGGAATTTAGATATCGACAATAGCAATTTTACATTGTGACCAATGAAATTGCCTCAAAGTGGTGACGCGCACCCTTTGTTGAAGATTAGTTTCTTTTATATTGATATATGTGTTAAGGTCGGATTGAGAACGACCGGATGTCGATTATGTAAAAGAACGATAAAGTTGAGAAATATCTCACCTTAATCTTGTTATATCAATATACCTTCAAGTCAACCAGTAAATTATTCATCTTTGTTCTAGTAATATAACATTCGCTAGCGAACGGAGTTATAGAGCTATTTAAAATCAAAATATTACAATTATGAGCCGTTGAATGTAATTCATGAATCAACCAGCTGTGTTTTCCCCGGTTCTTGTCACATCAACCCAAGAGTCATGAATTGCATCAATTTCCATCTTGAATTGGTCGTCGCTATTTTTACCAGAAAGATGATATTTAACTTCAAATTGTTTGAAACTAACTTTTACAGACCACTTCTTTGTTGTGTACTCCTTCAGTCTGCTTATACAATAATTGTGAGTCATTATTTTATTATGCCCAAATAACTGGTATATAGGTCTCGTTATTGTTTATTGATGCCGTCAAAAAATGAACTATATAGTCTTATACTTAACAACAAAACAGTTAGTAACACTGCAAACACTTGAAAATACATTAAACTTCCGTTCACTGAAATGTACGATTTAATTCCAGATTGTCCGCGCCTTTGATGAGATAAATTAGCACTTGCCGAAAACGGTATTACGTAGGCCCAATATATGCTCTTTAGAACCAAACACTTAAATGTTTCCGTGAAGTTGTGAGATATAGTATTATTTGAAATAATGAGATAAATGAGCTAGAGCGTTGTTATATAGTACAACCGTTCATATATATATATATATATATAGTACTATGCAGATACAAAATAGTCAATAGAGCTGAATATATATAGTCGAGAGGTCATTCATCATGATCAGATACATTATATGACATCTAATTAATAATGGCATAGCTTAATAGGAAGACCGCAGATTCAATTCAACGACTGAGCACTTGAAACCAAAGCCTTTTAAAATCGGATATGCTGTCTGCGTTGAAAATGGAAATAGTCATCTCTCACAATATATTAATTATGATTGTTAGTTTGCGTCTTTATATATGCATATGGCCTATATACTATATGTTAGACTTATGATATGCAAATATTGTACATAGAAATCCATGGGGCTGATGTATATAACTGTGATATTTTAGTAATTTCTAATTCATTTCATTGCTTTTTATTGTTTTATATATTTTCTATGCATATTTTATTGATTCAATTGCTTCTTATATTGCATTGTACTGTTTTAGTTCTTTTGCATTGTATTTTTTTAGATGAACTGGTTTGTATCTATAAGAAAAACCTTCTCACGAAAAAAAATGCCAATCCCTTATACAAATTACAGTATTACATTGCAACATATACGATTTGTGTTTACATGTTAATTGTGTATATACAAACATAATGCAATAATTGCACTTTTTAAAACATATTATTTAAAATTCATGTAACACTACCTACAGGAAGAATCCGGTATGGATAGGTAGGGTCTCAATATATGAGCAAAAATTGGACAACAAATCATACTCTAAGAGGTTGAGAGTTAACCGTTATGCCTCCAACCTCGGCCCGGGTAAATTAAAGTTAAAATGTGCATTATTGAATACGTTTGTATACACAATATATAAGCTTGTGGTCACAGATTGTACGATTGTGTGGTACCACACCCTCTCTATGTCTCGCTATCTACCTCATGAATCCCTAAAGAGGGGGTGAGGAAAATACTAACTGACAGCCGCATCATTGGCGAAAACTCCCCACCTCCCTATATATACACGTAGCCACGACCCTCCAATCTCCATCACCTCCAGCCCTCCTAAAATCCATCTCAACACAGTATATTTATTTAAAATGGATTGACATTTAATTTATAGTGTATATAAGTCTGGACATGCTGCAATATATAAACGTTTTCATCTCAGATAATAAAAACAAAAATAAACCAGTGGAATATATAAGAAGCAAACAATAAAATACATAGAACATAATCATTAGGATTATGCAGAAAGAAATAGTAAATATCATATTAAAACCATTTTCTTTACATACCAATCCCGAAATATATATTCATAATTATCATGTACCCATGCATTTCAGTATGTCGTTTCATTATATTTCAAGTTAGAATTGAGGTAATGCCGGGCTTTCTATTAAAATACTGCGAAATGAATGTGACAGTCGACCATCGTTACGCCACTGCCTAACATAAAATATGTCAATATGACTGCACCAACTATAACTTGAATGCTTCAGTTCTACACCATAGCATACTCTACCTATTTTTGTATAGATCAGTGGTAATAATATACATAATTAATATAGACTTTTTTTCTTTACTTTTTTTCCATCCATAATTTATTGAGTATTCTTCAATGTATTTACAAATCAAATAATAATAATAATTAAGTCTTTATATAGCGCCTTACATCTGAAACAAGATCTCAAAGCACTTTGACAATATTACCCCTGGTCATT